>JAECUM010057801.1:0-17027 GCA_016617855.1 Megalonaias nervosa
TAACTAGCACTGGCATTTTGTTGCCATCGCATTAATGGTAGCTTAGTCTTCACTATGCGTTTATAAATCTAACTGCAATTTCGACCGCTTGGTGCTAGAATGTACATTTCATTTATACTGTGTGCTTGCGTTTTCTCCATAACTGAGGATAGACTTTTGCCTACCTAACTATTGTAATGTTTTGTCATGATTATAAATCGCAAACAAGATGTTTAATCGCATTTGAGTTCATGACCTGGTTGTTTCCCTGTCAAATTATATTATGTCTTAGGTCAAGTGAAAAACGCATATAAAGGATTTTATAAACAAAGTCTTCATTGCTGTTTTAATATCAGGCTTTAAGAATATACGGTAAAGAATGTGTAGTTGTATTCAATGATTATTTGAGAGGAATCATTTGTTTCAATTATTCATTTGAATTACAGTGTGCTTATTGACTTTTTGGGATTATTGAGGAATTATTGAATAACAGTTTTGATTATATCATTCTCGAAAATCAAAGCTATCGGTACATCAACATATTCGCAACTATTAGTACATCAGCACATTCAAGACAATTGGAACCAATTCAGAGCATTATATACTTTTGGACTTGTAATAGAACAATTATGATTATTTTCGATTTAATTCAGGATTTTGCAAGTTACCAAGTTTCATTTTGCATTCGAAGGATATTTGTTGATTTTATTAAACATGTTGATTTGGCTCTTTCTGTTACATAGTTTAAGACCATAGCATTATATTTCTATCAGTATTTTGCGTAAGGTATTCAAAACAAACAAGATAAAAAGATATTGTAAACACTCTTATTCGTATTTTTCTGGCATTCCTTTTCGTTTTAAACTTTAATCTGGCCATGCACACGTTGCTTCTTCTTTTGGAGACGCTCTAGCTGGGTTTAGGAAACAAGCACAAGTATTATATTCATTTATGTCCATGAACATTACCTTTCTATCACAAAATGGATGGCGTGACTAATTGGAACAAAAGTAGATTATTGCTGCTTACAAATTAAGTATAACAAAACAAAATTAACGTTTTATGTTCAGTTATGTTACGAGACAATCCATCATGGTGGGAAATTAAACATACGGTTGACTCTGCTGTAATGCTTTTATTACACGCAGACACACACACACAGATGCTAATATACAGTTCTTTGAAATCAGTATGGAAAATTCAATTAAGGACATTTAAGTCGATCCAATTTAAACATTATTGACCTTTATAAAAATATACCTGTACTGTATCACACTTCCATGGAATGCACTAGAAAAGGATCGTTTTCAAATAGTACTGAAACATAAACTGTCTATCGCATAGGATACGATCCTTCATGCTTTCCAAAACTATGAAACAAAATGTAGAAATAAAGTATTAAAATAATGAGCTTAGAAAGGATTGTTCAACATAGAAATAAGTCGCTCGACAGAGCCAAGTTTACATTTGGAAGGGTATATATTATAATGGTTTTATTTACAAAGATTTTAAATGTGACTATACTAAATTATAATAATAGTCTTTTACGGTATGTTTGACACTTTATTGGCTATATCAAACGTGCTATATCCGCCAAGACCACATTACGTCGGCTGCCTCGGTCTGTCCTACAAAAAGGCAAAGAGGTCCCTTTTCTCGACGTGCTATAGTCAATGATGTCTTCAAAGTGCCGTTAAAATGAAACAAAAGAAATAGAATACGTATCTATCACAATCTAATCCCTTAACTGGAATGATATCCCGCCTCCCCCCCCCAGTACTTAACTGGGTGAATACAGGAGCGTAATTAAACTATAATATTACTGTGTCTCATGGCCAATATGTCAACCTTGGGTTAATATAATTACATAAAGTGGGATACTAGTACTTCAGCCTTTTAATCTCATGATTCAGCATAGAGTCCATGTAATGTTCTACTTTAAACATAATCATAAATGTCGTGTTTGTTCTGATAAGTTATAGACTAGAAAGTAGCAAAGAAGACAAGTCCCCATAGTTTTGAAATTTGTTCAGCAACAAATTCATGAATAAGTTAAAAATGTTAAACTTGGATTTTATACGTGGAGAAAATCAATGTAATTCTTATTTAGAGGGCTAACAGAGGAACCAAAGTAAACAATATCCTGGAAGTTTTGAAAGTCTAATTTAATTTTGATCAAAGTGATTATAAATCTAATTCAATTATCCAATATTTCAGTGTGATTTGGATTTTTTAACAATTTTCAGTCATATCGCTACGATGTCCAAAGCGTGGCAGTTTATAGTGATGTCTAGCACTGGGGCATCATGCCGCAGACATGTAGCATGATGTCCCACCCAGTCTCGTTATCCTGACACTAGGCCGACAAGTCCTAACACTAAGCTCTTAATGCTGAGCGCCAAGCGAGGCAGCTGTTAGTACCATTTTTATATGTCTTTATTATGACTCTGCCGAGGATCGAACCCACGACTTCCCGCATCCGAGTCGGACGCTCTAACCACTAGGCCGCCGGTGTGGTCCTGCAATATTTGCAATTATATTTAAAGCAAGGTAATATATACAAGCAATCTCTAATATTTCCAGTTTCAAAGGACTACACAATTGGATTACATTTTCTTGTTCAGTGTCGTCAAATTATTCGGATACAAAGTCTTTAACTGTATTTGATTATTTCTTTCAATCCCACTAAATTTGCAATTTTGAGTTAAAGTGCAAACAGAAGAATTTATTTAGGTGCTATACATGAAGCTATTATGTAACTCACAGTTGAGCCATATGGCGTGTGATATTTGCTATTCAAATTTTATATATTAAAGGAGCATTATTGCTTATATTTTCAGAAAATGTTACTTTGCATTCGTTTTCTCTATTCTACTCGAAATGTCGGAATATTCTGAAATTAAGATTGTGTTCAATCTAATAAGGCAGCAAATCGCGGTTTAAAGACCGGCAAAAGTCGACGTGTGTAGGGCTTTCCTCGTCTAGATATGTAGCATGGCTAAGCTTAATATGATCACGTGACAAATCAAAATTGTAACCTAAAGAGCCGATAGCTTAAGAGTGGGTGTTGATGCTGTTCACATTAATTTATTTCATAATAATTTCAATTTTAATGAATTGACCTCGATTTCTTTAATATGAATGGATGTAAAGGGTCACGTGATCCTGATATTGAATTTTTTACACATAGATAAATTCTGCAAACTTCTTTTCTTTCCTTGTTTCCAAGTCATTTTATGTGACGTTTTATGCATATCACGGAATTATGCCATAATACTAACATCAACAAGCCCCCACCCACTCAACCGTGCGATTTCCGATCAAAATTTACAAATCCCGGAATAAATTCGTCCATTATAAGTTAAAACAATGTAATTGCACAGACCGTCCTGCACTCCAATACTCCCCCCTTTTGCCGAAGACGGCATATGGCAGACATTACAAGCCAATCTTCAGAATTTATTGCATTTCGCTTCGATAGCATGTTCCAGCAGCTGTTAAAGGTCAGGGTCATATGACGAGCAAGGAATATCACTAAAATGGACATTAGTTTGCTTTTGAACATGAACAACGACTGCTTTAGCAATATGTGCCATACGCAAGCGTTATGTTAAAAACAGGAAAACTCTGTTTTAAGCTGCATCAACCATTTTGTTTTCTAAATTGAAAACGTTAATCATAACAAGCTCATTAGCTAACTGTCATCATGACAATTTACCATATATTACTACATAAAAATCTACCATATATTACTACATAAAACTTTACCCTCTTGGCTAACGAAGACAGGGCTATGTATTCTGTCGCAGTCAGGAGGCCAATGAAAGAAAATGAAAGAAAACTTCGTGCTACCTAAACGTGAATGCTTTGTTAACAAAATCTGCTAATTTGATGAAAGAAAGAAAGTAAATTGGAATTATCAGGATTAAATGATCATGACTGGTTATTTATCGATGTGTAACTTATTATTTGATCACTCGCAAAGTTAGCATAAAGTCGTTCGGACTTGATTTACTTTGTGAGTGATTAGGTAAAACTTTCACATAGCAATGGCCTCTCCTTGAAGAAAAGTAGATTTAAAGCAGACGGTCTCTTATTATGCATATATAAAGCACTTGCAGAAAATGTTACAAAGTTTACTTTATTTGTAAAGTTTTGACTTAAATTCATATAATAGTTTTAAAGATATGGAAACGGGCTCCCACCTGGTTAATATCAAAGATGCTTGGTTGCTGTGGAGGCTATTCGAAAAAGCATTCATAAAACATGTTGCGTTGAACATTTCATGAATATTTAATAACATAAGATGATTGTGTTTGAAGAATGTGTGAAATTAATGTTTCTCACCTGGTTGTAATTGGATCCAAGATCTGCACATTTTTTGATAGATTATGACATAATAGCTATTTCATACAGTTCTTTGACTAACATTTTACCAGTGTGTTTTGAAATTGGGGTGATATGAAAAGATATATTTTCAACCTGGTCTCTATTGGGTTGTAATTGTTGCTAAGGAAACTGTGAAAAATAGAAGGTGCCTAAATGATTACTGGAATGTGCAACCATATGTTCGTATTTCTTTTACATGATCTGATTTGTTATGAAAATTAAATTTCTGTCACTTCAACGTTCGTGCAGGACAGTTGATAAATGAACAATGTTTGATACTGAATATATCATGTCTCACTCTCTAAGAAAAACGAGCAATTCAAACACGCAGCATATTCTAAGCCTATTTCACAAATATTTCCGAGTGAATAGTTTTTGGTATCAATATTTGTGTCTTATTGAAAAGAAAGGAAGTTTTGAAGAATGAGATCTTCAGAAAAGCAGTATGTTTGCATGATCTAGCCTATTATGCAGTGTTAGCCCTATATCGGTTTAGCTGAAATTCACAGAAAACGTGTTGAAAATTCCGTGACAAAGCTGCCTAAATTGCATATACCAACATACCCACTTTTTCACTTTAGCGGCATATGGTAAATCATGTAATGAAAGTCCTTTCAAACTCTGCACTTTGATCTTGAAGATCGTTGCAAAAAATTGAGATGTGACACAACCCCAAGGCTCTAAGTTAAGCTATCTCGTGTCCTTTTCAAAACGAATAACCTTTATTGTAGGGCAACACACTACCGTTTAGTCGATACATTATGGAGCTGGATAACATTTCATTACTATAAATGAAGTAGTTAAAGAATGGTTGTCTACATAAACAAGCAAGCCATGTTTTGACGTTAACCTTGGAGACATAGGTTATTATTATGAATACATGGGATACTATCAAGTTTAGATATACATAAAGTATATAAAGTTGCATGAAATTACTTTCTTTGGTTAATATGTTACACCTCTTCATGCACAGAAGGTGCTGATTTATATTTTCTGGGGTTGTGACCTTAAGCATGAGAATGAAATCATGGCTATGGTATTCCTTATTATTAAATATAACTGGTTTACGTGTCAATAAAAGCGTCAGACAAAGTCGCATAATTACATATTCTCTTGCCTTCCATTGATCTTCACTTAGTGGCAGTGGGCCTCTATACGGTATGTAACACACCTCTAGTCAATATGTATACATTGAAAGCGTTTCCTGAAATCTTTTGAGCTGTCACAATGTTAATGGCAGGGATAGCAAATATTGAGAGGAGAACTGACAGACAATTAACATAACATAATATTAACATAATATGCCTAGATGAAGACGGTTGCAAAATGTAACATTAATCTTATAATTTAACATGACAGCACACGTGTACTTGGCTTGACATTGGCTTTGAGAAATGTCATAAAGCATAGTATGCAAAAATCTCTATGTATCATATACATACATTCACCATAGTATATTAAATAGATTAGAGCTACAACCTGGATAAACGAATTACATATTTTTCATTTGAAATAGAACCATGGACATGATATTTGAAACAACTGTCAGCTTATCAGTTTCATCTTTCTAAATATGTGTTTTTACTCGAACACTTGGGAAGAAATATATGCATATTGGCATGTAACCATAATTTTGTGGCTAAGATTATGAAAGTCACAAAATGTCAAGATTTAAAATTGTAGTGATTGATAATATTACTTTTATTGGCTTTAAGTTAGATCCATGACATCACAAGAAAGTAACCATGAGAAGAATGTGCATTTAACATTGCAGATAGGATCCTGATAGTTGTTCAAGACACGCCATCCTAACTATAGCATTTTCCTTGCTTGAACAGCTTCTGAATTACATCCCAACCACGCAACCTAACACTGATCTTTCGAATTCGATCATAAAACACCAAACCATTTAGCGACAATTGCATTCGACACTAGTGATATGCCCAACTAGAAACCCATGGCTGGAATGCCTGCTGTTCCATGTGAATAATGTAGGCTTCTATGATCTATGCAAAACAGACAAAACGTTTTGTTTTAACTGATAATTTATTAGGTGGGCTAGAATGTTTTCCACATGTTTGAAAGGATTGAAAGCTAAATATGGAAATTTGCTGAACATAAAAGCTTCCATAAACGATGGATGTCCGGTTGGCTAGTCTTTATAGATATCGGTTAATAGACTCTCTGGATGTTTTATGCCGTTTTTAGGCTTATGTCGGAAATAGCATAACCTCACCAAAGATGGACATATCAGGGCTAAACACAATGTTGTTCACATCTTTACTACGAACCTGAATGTAGCGTTAATGGCACTAATAGCAATGCAATATGTGAATAAAATTAAACGGGACACAAATATACTAAAATATGCTAATTTAAAAGAGTGATTAACAAAGCAATTTACTTATATGCACACTAAAAATTAATTGAGAAACATTTCCACACGGAAGGGTCCTGTTAGTCAGAGTATGACTATGGCCCTAAGGGCATTGTTGATATATAGGCATGTTAAACACACAGCGATGGATACAAATGCATTTGCCACAGTTATAGATGTCCTCTCAAAATGTGGTTTGGCTGATGGAGTGGAACCGAAAGAGGGAGATGACACACACGACGCTTTCCAAGAACTCGTCAAAGAGCGAAATCATAGAAAGATACAGTTTAATCAAGGAAACAAGTTTTGCAACTTAAAACAAAGAAAATGAAGTAGTTTGCACATGTAGAGCATGCTAAAACGTACGGATAACAAAACCAGAAGAAAACAAGAAAGCACAACCAAAATAGAACACAGTTGCACAATTAAATGATACCCATGAAGAATGATGTACGGGACTTTAATATACGCAATGCCGTATGGTAATAATCAGTTACATCATAGAAAAGATCAAAAGATATAAGACTGCAAAATATGCAGTATGCAGATACTTCAGAGTATATATCGAAAAAGCTTCAAAGCAAATACAGTGTAAAAGACTACAGGCTTTCCTGCTAAATGTTGGATATAGCAAAGTGCAATGACGAAAACAAAGTAGTTGATGCATTTATGATAACATTTAAAGGCCTTTCAAATTTCACTAGAAGAAGGTATAGCCGCCTTTAATAAAAATCCTTAGTGGACAAAACTATTGCCTAAAAATCTTTAATTCATCGATACAACTTTTATTATCAACTAATTATCACAATATCTATTAAACTCAGCTGCCATTAGAATACGTTGTTCAACACATAGATGAATTTAAAACCAGTACAACACACACACACACACACACACACACACATATATATATATATATATATATATATATATATATATATACTCTATATATATATATATATATATATATATATATATATATATATATATATATAAGAATAATATTTGTTTACAAACCTTTCATTTGAAAGTAATTGAAATAAACTTCTGAAATAAATCGTACAATCATCTTCAGAGGAAACGATGTTTCCGGTTCCACCTTGATAAGCCATGATAACAGTTGTTAAATGTTACAAATGCAAGAAATAAAAGCTGAGACGACGTGGACAAACGTAGACACAAAATATTCATAGACTGAGTATAAAAAACGACATTAATAAGATATTACAGTAGAGGAAATTAACATATAAAAAACCAAAATCAAACGAACTGCATGTGCATATCAAATACCCTAAATAAGAGATCAGTGTATTTTCACAAGGAAACCCAGTTTAATATCTGAAGCATAGGTTAACATTGTGAAGCAATTTTTATTCTAAATAATCGCCTAGATAAAGGTAAGAATCTAACGTGGATACATTGACTTCAGATTTTAAACAATCAACAACAGCTCGTTATCCCTGTCATGAGAAACATTTTAATACATATCGTTGGTTACAGCACATTAGCCACTAAAATTGGCGAATGCATTTAGCAACATACAAATTTTCTGTGTTGAAAATCGATATCTCACATACAATCCATTAGAAAGTTTTGATAACTATTCTTCATAATTTCGCACTTATCTCACTGTAACAAGGTACAAATCACAGTGTAACACGAACTTCTGCCACAATAAACTAATCTGACAGTGTGGATTGTATCATTCAGTTATGGCATAAAAATCAAATAATAATAACATAGCTATGAAACAATTTTGATAATTGGGCAGAACAACATAAAGCTGTGCATCAAAGCTATTGGGGGTCTAAATCTATTGTTGGTTTGGCTACTCATACTCGTACATATAACAATGGAGCTGGTACTGTCGAAAACAGCTGATGAAATGAATTATATTACAGATAAGTTAGATCGAACAGTTAAGTGACAGCCAATCAAGATAGCATGGTCCAAAATATGAAGGTGTTTAAAGGGTACATTAAGCCATTTGATTATGGTGATGCGCAGGTTCAAAACTGACCATCTTATTCACATTCTATTTCTATGGTATTAGTCACTGTTATAAACAATGGAACTATCAATGTCTGAACATCAAGGTTAAGGTAGAGATTAAAACATAACGGTGAAATTCCAACAATACATATTAAATCCACACCAGACTCAATGAAGAAGGGACAAGACATATTATCCACACCGGCGCCCCAAGACAGGGGGCGGAAGTTGCTTGCGCCAAAGACGTCGGGTATGGCGTCGGTAAGGAGTGGAGGAAATGCAAGAAGCGCACGATAAAAGGATAGTAAAGCTGACCGGTTTAGATCAAACACATACTTCGAGGAAGAATAGACAGAAGCAAGCAGTCAAAAATCAAGAAGAGATTTATGGAAGCTCTTGGTGTAAAGACACCAAGGAGGTAGCAGATATGTTCCCTGCATTCGCGGCTAAAGCCTATACAACTGGAACCAGCATGGTGATTTTGATTGGCTTCCGTCGCATTTACCAAAAGGACACAGCCTCAACAAAGATAGTTGGTTTCCGCATCGTACAAGGCGGAACGTTCATAGAAAAGGTTCATAAGTGCAAAATAGAATCCATCTAGGCAGCAAACAGGCTGGAAATAACACAGACAGAAAATATTATAAACATGCGATGAAAATGAAAACTTCGCTTCAGGCCAAAATTTTGCTTTATTCTGACAGTGTGAGAAATTTAACACTCGTCTCAACAACTCATTAGTAATAAAACGTTTGTAACGAAGTGAACTGACATTAGGTAAACAAAGGTCACCCAGTATACTAAGTCTTCGGCTGGAAGACGGTAAAGTTGTAACAAACTAGAAAACCTAATCTCCTTCACTTGACAAATGGATTCTTTGCTGCAAACATTCCGGCAGTGTTTATCGGACTATAATAGGTAGCGGTTTGATGTAAAAATTAAATCTAAAAGGCTAAATAAAGAAAAAAAATTATTTGTAAAATTGGGTACGTCAAGATCGCTACGGGTACTATATATGGGCTGGCAAAACCATAAACGGCAGTAAATTGCATTCGCAATAATGCAAAATAATTTGAATGTTAGATGAGTTTTTACAAATTTCTTGTATTGTAAAAGTAACCCAGTGTCTGTCCTTAAGTGTGTGTTTATTCTTCTTTTCATCCCAAAGAAGGCTATGTGATTATATATGTGTACGCGCACCTATACTCTACTCTTTTCACCCCATGTATGAAAATGCATAAATATATTTGTTTTTGTGTGAGTACTTCTATCCTTTACTCTCCGTTTGACTCCAAGTTTGACGGTATACAATTATAGTTCACTGTATAGAGTGTATATCCCTACCCTATACCTCAGAGTGTTCTTTCCATGTTGAATATGCCCCATACAGTCCCGTTGACAATTTCAATTCCCCTTTCTGTCCCACGTCAGACCACTGCACTACTCGCAGACATTATACAGCAATATAACCACAAATGCGTGCCTCTCTATTTTCTAAGAAATTTGAAATTAAACTTTGTTCGAAATCATTACAGCATCACGGATTCATCTTTATGCGACCTCTTTTGGAATACAGTGATATTTTGGGGATCAATGCGGCTAGCATAAAAAAAGGCATAAAAAAAATACAAGTTGAAGCCTGCAGAACTTTTAGTACAGCAATACAATCTAATTAATTTATTGGTAAAAATGTCCAGAAGATACGTAATACACACCATTGTAATATAAGTAACCTGCCAACGCCTTTAGCCTGGACAAATACGTCAAAATTAAGTTTTACTAAAGTCTGCCGCGCACTACAATCTTCTTCCTTTGGAAATTCTAACAACTCTGTGTTGCTACATAGTAGCAGCTAAGAGGTTAGTTTGATCACAATTTAATCCCCCTGTTCTTCCATCAACAAAAACATTTTCATAAGTTGTCTTTTAAGTATATAGTAATATGTGTCTGCTACATAGTAGCAGCTAAGAGGTTAGTTTGATCACAATTTAATCCCCCTGTTCTTCCATCAACAAAAACATTTTCATAAGTTGTCTTTTAAGTATATAGTAATATGTGTCTGCTATAAACGCATATTGTGTTTGATATTTTTTACAATATAGTTTATTTCAGTGTTTGCAGTCCTTCCCACTAATTGCAAAGATCAGCCACATTACAAAAGTAAAGAATATTGTTAAGAAAGAGAGAGGTTGGAGCAAACATCAACATCTCTTATGCAGTTTTATGGACTACTTCTTCAAATATTTTACTGCTTTAGATCAAAATCAACCAATAATTATAATCGTTTAAATCACACTTAAATAGAAATGACAAAAGATACCAGTCTTTTACAATCACGGTATAATATCGGACAAAATCTTACAAGCACTATTTGTATTACTAAGTACTTCATATGATGACTATGTTTTCAAAAAAAACGACTTGTCATTTAACAATAGGTGTCCATGCGGTGAACCAAGAAGCAAAGCATGTTCTCTTCCATTATACTCAATAGCATGCTATCAGAAGCGGAACAATCGAAATGTAGTCCCATACTATAGACATAACTTGAAACATTTATAACCATCCAAATTTTCATAATGGTAAGGAATATATTTGTTTAGTCATTAGCAACAGTGACCTGATATCTCTAATACGTCTTTATCATCTGAGCTTACGTTACAAGTCCTGTATCTACGCACACTCTCCCCTCAACTTCTAAATGTTCATATATTTTCTTGCAGCATGCAGCAACATGTTTGTGTTATATTTGCTTATTAATTATTATTTAATACTAATACATTATTATCCATTGACTAGTGAGCGCAAAATAAGCTTAATTTAGATGCTCAATCCTCAATATATCTTGCTCTGATGTCAATTTATTTTTTCCAGGATGATTACTGCAAATAAATACAATTTAAGCTCAAACCTCAATTTAGTTATCCATAATCTGTTTATTTTAATCATTGAAACAAAGTTTCTGTCCCAGAAAATTATGATGTGATTTCCATCATTTGATGACCACGCGAGTAAATGGGAGGTATGCATAATCGATGAAACACATCCCTTCTAACAGCGTAAGGGGGTTGCAAACACTCGGCCTCTCTCTCTCTCTCTCTCTCTCTCTCTCACAACCTAAGAAAAAGATTCCAAATAAAACTTGAGAATGACTTTACAAGAATGACTAATCCAGAAGTTTAATTTTACAAGGCAAACGTTCTTTATCTATATGGAGTTTTAATATGTGTTTATTGAAGCTGCTTCCAAAAAGAAACATTCCCCCAACTGTTGAACTAGTTCGTGAAAATTGATTTCATCTTTCTGTTATATTGCATAATCTATTCTAACAACTAATGTATTATATTTGAAAGAACACATTATGCTAAAACACAATAAAGTTATTTCATTTGTATCATGCTAGGCACTATTCAAAATATATCCAAAAAGCAGTTAAACAATTGCTCCTGATGCACGCTATAATATGTAGGAGATCGCCAGACCAGTGTTAAATGCAATGAACAGTATCAAATATGAACGTTACTCTCAGCACGAAACATTCCCAGTACTGCTGGAAAAGATACCTAATGTACGGACGCATTCGGATTCCAAGAAGTATATCTCTCTCTCTCTCTCTCTCTCTCTCTCTCTCTCTCTCTCTCTCTCTCTCAAAACAAAATGAAAGAGAGACATGTATTAGGTATGTTTTCGTTTTTATAATAGCATTGGTGAGGAAGATAATGATAATAAAAACTAGCGACATTTGAGCAATTCAATGACAGCACATTTTATTACAATAAAAGTGGCTGTCCTATGTTGTTTTACTTTAGAAATATCTTGGCATAAACGTAGATTTAAGTTCCGTGTTTTTCGTGTTTTTTGTGGGGTCTGTTTTGTTATGGATGTTTGTTTTTTGTGTTTTTTCTTAAGGATAATCCAAATTCAGGTCACAATGTCATTCATCAGTTTTTATACAATGTTAAGGTACTATCGTAGCATTATGAACTTGGATAAAATTTCGCCAGTGCACTTGCTAGAGAGTTTATTCTTATGACAAATGATTTCATTTTACCTAGGAGCAGAATGTTTTGTCGGAAGTTTGGATTGCTAACATGCTTACATTTCTTGTCATGTTATAACATTCTCTTGAAACTGGGTGGAGAGAGAGAGAGAGACAGAGAGACAGAGAGACAGAGACAGATAGAGAGACAGAGAGAGTGTCAGCTGTCAGCTGATGCATAGATACATAAATCGCTCATCATAAAGGAGAGACTCTGTCCATTAATATCGGCTTTAGGGCTCATGTCATGAAAGGGTGGCTGAGGAATCTGAGAGAAAACGGAAAACAGATAGAGACAGAGAAGGCATTCTAGTCTCAATAGCATTTAAATTGGAGAGGTAAGTGTCAAAATCTAGTAGTAATGAATGACCGGAATCTTGGCATGATAAGTTTGTTTTGGTTTTTTTTTTCAACGCTATAACGCTATAATTTATTTATTGGTTTATATTAGGTTTATTCAATTCATAGTTGCCATTCGCCTTTCTTCCAGTATCTTCATCGTCATCCGTATTTGTTTCTGTATTAAACATTACTATGGAATACAAAGTAGTCCAACCATTCATTCTCAGTTGATAGGAAAATAGAAGGATTCATCTCTACCATAATTATGCTTTGTATAAAGGAAAACTACTCTGAAGACTACAACATGGCAATATATGTATCTGTGTGAAACAAAGAAAGAGAGAGTGGAGTAAAAAGCTTTAGTATGGAGACAGTAATCTTGCATGGCACAGAGTGCTGTGAGAGATAGATAGAGAGACATCAATAAATTAAGAGGGATGATTGGGGCTATCCCTTACTACTATCCCTTACACCACTTTCGAGAGTACGTAAGCAGCCCATTCAGCTATTGGCTCAGCATCCTAGTAATGACGTTGTATATTTCCTCATTCCTAGCATTATTGCTAGTGAACAGAGTTCAATCGCTGTAAATCTGCTGAATTCATTTATTTTATATTAAAATGGAAATCAGGATTTAAAAACGGTATTCTTTTCAGAAGATAAAGATTGTACTGTTTTCAATCATCTTTGCGTGACATTGATTGGCGACATTATTATCAATAAATATTACGAACTTCAGAAAACAACGTATCTACAAATCATCTCATCAATGAACGCTCAAGTGTAGAACCTGTAGATGTCGCAAACCTCATTAAATATCACAGGTAACGTGGAATTAGAACACACGACTGAAACGACAAACGTATTGTTATAAAACAAATTGTTGCTCGGTGTAGTTTATGTACATAAACAGTTGGTGTACATTATTTGTCCTTCTCTAAAAGCTTTTGAACAAACGCATAGATGAGCACAGAGATACATTCATATATTAGTAATCCTCCCGAAATATCGTAAGAAACAAATTCTATGTATGGCCTTACCAAAAAGGCACACAAACTAAAGAAAGCATAGTCAGACAGTAAAGGGACATGGTCAAGTGTTATATCTCCGCAAAAGAGGTAACATAATAACCGAATATCCGAAAAAAGAGAAATATTTTTTTAAAGAATATTAAATTCTACCATTGCCATTGTACTTTGTTCGCAATACAGAGTTTGTGACATTTACTATTGTAAATATAACGATTTAGTCATTGTCTGGCAAATATTGTTTTCGGAGTCACCGGTTAATATCATAGTTGGACTCTCGCCCGCGAGGAAAGATGCATTAAAAATGTAACACACTTCAGGAAGAGTCACTTTGTGGCGTTTTCTGGAGTTTGTGACATATGAAAGTTATAAATAGATACAATTTCAAAGAGGATACTAATCTAATTTCTCCTTCTGAATATCATGCACGAATCACCACCCTTGCTGCGTTTTGCTGTAGCTTTGGGAATCATTCTTGTGTGGTAAACCTAGCTATGGGTTGGATAGTTTAAAGTTGATTCTTAAAGAAATTCGAAACCTTACTTCACTAAATGTTCTAAAGCACCTGACTTCCCATAAAATATATTTAAATATTCAGACCCTGTTCATTTAGAAACGTCCGTATTCATTTCTCTCAGTTCATATTACATATATAGGTGCCCTATCGAATCATTAGAAATAATCGAGAGTTTTAAAGCCTACACGACTCATCCTGACCACTTGAACTCTGTGCAACTATTAATCCTTATGCGACACCCTTCTTTAACAATGGACCTCCTTCAAACAAATAGAGTGCAGGCCATACAACCAAATATATGTATTGGCCACTCTTTGTGTATGGTCTAAACTTCTCGCTGTCAAAGTATGGATGTCCATCCTTCCTTTGTACACTTATATCCAGGTGCATTGGTTTATCCTGCAAATTCATCAACCAGCAAAGTTCAATACATTCTTTCAGATATGCCTGTGTTTCTATCATCTTCAATGATAGAAAGTCAAACTTTTCTGCAACTTTCTTTTCAATAATCTGTTAAAAAGAAACATTATATTTTAGTACAGCAACAAAAACAACAATAACAATTACTACTAATATTACTATTAGTAACACTATCACTTATATTATTAAGCCTCTCATGGATACAGCAAGTTGTTGTAGGGTTTAACGCCATTTTTCAGCACACGATAGGCTATAAATGGCGGCCAGTATTAATGATGGAGGAAGAACCCAGGAAAACCCGGGGAAGAACCACCGACCCACGAGAAGGTACTGGCAAGCTTTTTCACATACCCACATTGGCCGAATCCGAGACTCGAACCCACGCAGGATACAGCAAGTAAAAAATAAAAAAATGAATGACTTTTGAGCCGTATGCTTCCTAATTTCGCGCTTATATTACTCTTGCATGGATACACCCAAACTAGTGAGATGAAACTTAAAAAAAAATAATTTCTTAACGACTATTACGGATTTATTATGTAAATAATGGTATTAGTAAGTTGCGATGTCGCATCAAACTGACACAGATCCTCCGCATCTTTGTTCAATGAAATCTATCGTCATTTACACAATTTGAATGCTATAAACTGGAGCATTCCGTATTGCCTATGTTTTATCCTGAAAGTCTCAAATATCAATAAATGCGAGAGCTTTATCCTGTCAATGCAGAGCGCGACCTTTTATTGTACTATTAATAAATGTACAATTCCGTTCCACATGCACTTTGTCATTGTGATCTCTCGGGAGACCCAAATCACTAGGGATGTTCTAAAGAAACAATGCCCGGGGGTTCCATAACATGCAATAAAAATCTAAATATCTTATTTTTCCTTTCATAAAATAAATGAAGTAGTAATTAGTTCCGTTACCACTGGTATAATATTTGTTTTATTTTTATTTTTATTTTTTTGTAGAATGATAAACTGATTGAAATTTATCCAGCACGATGCAATACTCAAGTAGTTTTATTTATTAGAAATTAAAGAAAATAAAAAATAAACCCTTAGAGAGGACATTAATAAAGGATAACGGATCGCACACCTTTACACCAAGAGACAGTGGGTACGGATACTGTGTAGGACAACATTCGCTATTTAAACTAGTGTGCTGAAGCCTTTATTGTTCTACATTAATACGTTGACAACAGTAAGATCGTCGGCCTGCAAAGAACAACATCTTCTTATGCTTTATTTGCATAGATAAAGTTAGCACCAAGTGCACTTGTGTCGGTTGCTTAGAGTGCACCAATGCTAATGGTAGATACTTAATATAAGGCATCCATTTAAAAATGTCCACAATCAAACATTTGTGAAGTTTAGGACTTTGTAGAATAGCTACACTTACGTATGCATCATATTTATTTTTAATTTAAACACACACAATACTGTACTACTATTGCGAGCTTTGGACTCACTGAACAATTCAAAATCATTATAAATATAAAATATTCATACGAGTGCATTCAAATTATCAAGTTATAGTAAAATTAGCATATGTTCTCTTGAATTTATCTGAAGCCATGAGTGTATGAAATTATTTTACGGCTTTTCGTGCAAGTGTGTGAGACGGTAAGCACATGAAATTATACTGATGTGGATTTCCGTCTATATATGTACCTATTTACCTAGGGCATAGCAATCCACCTGCATGGTACTAGAGGCAATTAGGATACTTCCCTTAAAATTACATTATTATGTAATATGTTTTTATATTAATAGACCGTCTTACATACACCCTTGCAAAATTTTCCGGACAATATAGAATGTTACGAAACAGTGGGTATATTTATTTAGGAATGGTCCAACTGATACTAAAATATATGTCAGCAGAGGAACCCAGGTAACAGACACGTTGGCTCAGGACAGCCGGACGGTACACACACAC
>JAECUM010057803.1:0-17273 GCA_016617855.1 Megalonaias nervosa
AAACAAATAGGTGATAAATTGTTAAAGCATCCAGCACGAAATCCAGTATCATTTTCTGCTAGTATTTTGTGATGGTTTACAAAAATGTAAGATCCGTTAGTGCAATGTAGCGGTAATCAAATTACTAAAGCAGTTCAGGATAGTAATCGGCCAGTCAATGTGGACTCAAGGAACCATACCACGGGAGTACAAAAATGCATCCATCATCCAAATGTACAAGACGAAAGGCAAAAGACAATCCTGTTAAAAAAACAAATCGGGGCATTTCCTTGCTATAAATAACCGGCAAATTCCTTGTCAGAATTTTGCTGAATCGCCTTGAACCGGACTGTCGGCAAGTACTTCGATCTCAGGAGACTACAGGCAAAGACGAAGTTACAGAAAGTGTCTATTTGTGATTTTCTATTTGCTGGTGGCTGTTCCCTGAATGCCAGATCTGATTCTGACATGTACAATAGTATGTACCATTTCTTTTCTTCTTGTAACAATTTTGATCTCATCAAAAGTAAAAAGAACACAGAGGTGATGCACCAACCTACACCAGGAAAGCCTTACACAGAGTCTGCTATCATGGTAAATGGCCAAACCCTTCTGGCAGTGGACAAGTTCACTTACCTCGGCAGAACACTGTCAAAAGCAATCCACATCGATGACGAAACCAACGCCAGAATTTCTCATGCTAGTGGATCTGTTGGCAGACTACGTGCAAATGTGTGGGGACGCGGAGGCATCAGTCTATCAACACAACGCATGGTCTATAAAACTACTGTGTTGCCGACCCTGCTGAATGCTTCCAAAAATGGGACGGTGTACAGACGCCATGCAAAGAAGTTGAACCATTTTCACATGGGCTGCCTGTGGAATGTTACGAGGATACGATGGCAGGAAAGGGTCCCTGACACCGAGGTTCTCAAACGGGCAGACGTTAAAAAGCACTCTGCATATGACATTAAAGTTGATATCAAAGTTGAGATGGGTAGGTCATGTCACCAGGATGTCAGAAGAACGACTACCGAAGATGATATGCCACGGCACGTTGAAGGAGGGAACGCGATCTCATAGTAGTCAGAAGAATCGCTTTAAAAGATTCCCTCAAATTATCTTGAAACACTTCAACATTGACCCTGAGTCTTTGAAAGATCTCACACAGGATCGCTCCACATGGTCGAGTCTCATACATACTGGAGCTACAGGCGTTTACTGTGAAAGTTAACTTTTTGTTAATTGGAATAAAAATATTTTAAAACGATGTACTTAGATCAATTATGTACATGAGTTAGAATAACTATAGGAATTTGTTAAAAAATTGTTTACAAAATTATACCCCAGCCACCTACCACCCATCCACGTCATCCCATCATTACACCCTTGTCATCATAAATCAGTTCTTTATTACAGTTCTTTCAGATTAAGACCGTAATACGTATCGTGTTTCAGAGCAATCAATGTTCTGCGTCCGTCTGTAAACGCAAAAGATAAACAACTCTGACAAAAATTGCATTTATTAGACACTATGCGTTCGCAAGTATATGTGACGGAAAGAAGAAAGAATCTATTCCTGCCTCAAGTTTGGGATATACAATAGTTATTGTATTATTAGATGCTCAAATGAAAACAACCTGCAGTCTCTATAATGTTTTGTATTGGGTTTATATACATCACGTTTTGTTAGGCAAATTTATGCAAAAAATCTTGCCATTCATGTAGGTAGGAGCAATCTAAACCAAAGAAGACATCCTCTTCACTGTAAAGATTATAGCATGCTATCTTATACAAGTCGAGTCGAAACATTGAATATACAACTGCAGAATAAATTGAATCTGACTGGGATTACTAACATATGATATTAATAGTAGACTATATGTTTTCAACCTTTAATTTCAATGATATAAATACACAAGATCCCACAAGAGTATGTGAAGTTGCTAAGCATAATGCGTGAACTTTGCATGTCGGTGCATCAACATTAACGTTCACGCGCCAGGTATGATCTAAAGTACTGTTCAACATATTTGTTGTACGAGTTTGCACAAATTGAATGGCTCTGCATTTACATCGTGTGTATATTGAGTTAAACTATTCAATCATCATCTTACGTTCACCAGTATCACACAAAGCGAGGCCTTCTGCGAGAAGATACCTAATACGTGTTCTTTTCATTGTTGCACTTTGTTCATTACAAAGCAGTATAACACTGCAGACAAAGGGGACTTCCCACTCTTCAGTTCCCGTTACTATTGTATATTTCCAAATGTGCATCAAAGCATGGTTCACAATCCGAATAACTTCGACTACCTTTCGAACATGTAGTATATGCTTTATTCCAAAGAAATAATTGGGCGTTTTACATGAGCTGATATGGCGAGGGTGCCAATCTGGAAAATGAATAATATAGAAAATGTTCAGACTTAGCGCCTTACGTAGGGAAATTTAATTCAATCATAAATTTAGTTAAAGCCCCAATGCCGCCGTATTTAATAAATTTCACCGTTAAGGTTTTGAAGAAAGGAAATGACTTGTTTCAAAACCTTCTATTCTTAACCGTTCTTTGAAATAATCAAGATGTTAAGTTAAACGACGTTCAAATATTCAGTTAGAATTAAGAGGTGCCACTTCTTAATTCAGTCACCGAAGTCGCTCGTAATTCCATTTGTTGTCGGGACTGCTTCAAACGTAGTGAGATTATTCATTCCACAAATTCTACTAGTGATTAATCTAACAACAGCAACATTCGCACATGGCAAACACGTTGATCAGAGAGCGAAGGAAGAGATGTAGGCCCGCTTTTCAAGCGTATCTGAAAAGTTTGAAATTAAATAAGTTTGTACACGTATCATCAACAAAATGCGGGACCATTTTCCTTTATTTCTTATACAATTTATATTTGGAACAAGGCAACCTAGAATAATATCACCTAAGCATTACCTACAGTACCCGACATAGCGTGTTGTTGACTTCTTCTCGCGTGTTCCTGCAATCGATTGAAATCGGTTGACTCACGAATGTCGCCAATCAACATCGGATTAATATGTATGCATGTGAAAATGGCTGCGTTCCTCAATTCGACGGAGAAAATAAATGGCTTATAAATATGATGAATCGTCGATATTCTATATTTTTAAAAACACCCAACGTTGTTCAAGACCAATATCTTTCAAGATTCAGTACTATTTTGGGGTGACTTTGGCATATACGACATTTTACACGCAATGGAGGCATTGTGGGGCTTTAAGGATTAGCAGTTGCTAAATGCTTATACGAGAAAACCACACATATGGTCTCTTCATATGTTCTGAATCGTATTTCTAGGGGGTTATTGGGTACAATTTGACTCCAACATTCCTTTGATTTATAATATCAACGCTTGTCTTTGACACAAAGTAACATTCACACGTCATAATAACTATTGTCAAAAACAGCAATCGCTAAGGTTAAGGAAAATCAGAGAGAAACTTTCACAGCTTTTAAAGATGTACCCCATACATTTGTCCATCTCAACTGTAGTTTTAATCGTAGACACAATTTGGCATTGTTGGATCTTCAACTTTTTGTAGGAGTCATGCGTTAATCAATATCTTTCTTCAATGGTTTAATGGTCATTGACTTGTTTAACTCTATCCATAGGGTTTATTTGATATCTGAACCCAGTAAATGTAAACAAAACTGATAACATGCTGAGTAGTTTGTAATTTCATGACTTAGACCATGCATATTTAGATGTACAGTTTACCTAACAGTTGCAAAAACTACTACTACTGCAGCTACTACTACAACTTCTACTACCACTACTACTAACAATAATGAAAAGTAAAGACATGAAGCACATTACAATTACTGGTATAGCACGTTTCATCATTTGGTCGCCAACACTTCCCAAGATAAGTAATATGTTTCTATAAATATAGTGAAATCAATGTATAATTTTAGCAAAAAAGAACATTATTCAAAGCCAAATAGAAAAAGATACTACCTCGAAATAAATTTAGAAGTTATTAGTCAAAGTACTTCGCAGTCTCATGAAGAAGTTTTCATGTCGCTAGAATTGTACTTACATGGTTTTCTTTGAATTTCTTAACAGTATTATCATTCAATGTCAGCGTCGTCGATCCTAGTGATACAAAGTTGTGCAGTTCGGTAACCGACATACAAGTTCAAGACGAAGCTATTTTGATGTGTGAACGTCCATACTATGGATGGAGTATTCAAATTACGTTGCACAGACCAAATACGATATCAACACTGTGAAATACAAGTACCAGCAGGTAAAGTAACTGGTATTATCAGTATTAAAGAGCATGTTGTTATGTATATTTAATTTGTACTGTTACGAATATGTAATTTAGTTACTTGTGTGTTAATTTTGAATTCTTTATATTTTATTTTTGCATTATTGCATTTTATTGAAATGATTATTTTCACGGGATTTGATATTTTTGAAAGAGATATTCTGTTTATATTAAACGCAGTAAGACTCGCGTAAGCACTATTTTTAATTCACTTGGATCTTAGATTTCGTAAACATCGGGTGAAAACGATTGGCTATTACCAAGGTCATTTTCTGGCCTACGTGTAAAATTGCATTGTTTACTGCGCTGTTGATGATTAACTGACCACGTGTTCCATCGTGAGCGCCTGAAATGACGTCTTAGTTCGATTTAAAAATACTCATATCTCCATGACAGAGTCAGTCGCATAATATAGCTTGAAGAAGACAGGTGTATTTATGTTAGGTGCCGTAAAGAGTCGTATTTTTACACCCACAGCTCGAGATGTTTTATCGCAGATGACAGCTTGTTCAGAAGTTGATCTATTTTTTAGAATATAATAATTTATTCTCTGGAAAACTACACAAGTGCTTCTTTTGGGACAAAGAGATTCAGTGGAAACATTATAAGTTGTGGTTCAGCGAGGAACTGTTGATATTCGTTAAAAGACTTCACCTGACGTCATCATCCTCCATCTTGGAACCTCGTCGGGATTCGAACCTGGATTTAGTTTAGAACTGTCTAGTGATAAGAAATATTTTTTCAATTCTAGGATAAATGTTTGGATTATATTCACAAATTGTAAGTCCTGTTTCCTATTTTCCCTTTTGTACCGTGGTTTCTAGGGAAATAAATTATTTTTGTAAAAACTTACAAAGCTTGTTGGCTTCGCTCTTTTCTTTTGTTACTTTTGTACGAGCCTATACGTAACAGTACTGTTTGCTAGTTTCTCTTCCATGAATATTTGATATGCATAATTTTATTTTGTACTTGACCTTGTCCACATCAAGTTCATGTTGTACCTGACGATTAACTTTAATTTGGTAAATAAATAAGTCATAGCTAATATTTTCCCCTATGGGCGCGGGTTAAATATTAGGATCATGATCAATCAAAGTAAACATGTTTATGTGGGTCTGGGTCTAGGACATTGGTAGTCCCCATGAAATAACCTTGGGTACTAGATGTTTACCACAGTCTTTATTTTTGTTGTAGTAACAGATCTTGTCTTGCTTACAAATTAGATTTTTCTAGAAATGAAGATCTTGGTTCTTCTTTTTTTTGTCTTAGTTTTTATACAATCTTGTCTGCTTGAAACATTATTCATCCCTTCAATAACATCTGAGGCAGGAATCAGTCTTAATGTTATGTTCACTATTTCATTCGGGTGGAAAATATTTATTCAAATTATCGTTCACTGGAAATACAAAGTTCTCTTAAATAATAATCTTGGACAGAAACATTAATCTGGCATTGTAGTGTATTCAGACAAGGACATCCCAGATTATATTATTGTGATTAATTGGAATGCTCTAAGTACATCATCACACTTCAGGCTACTGGTACATTAGAACATTCAAGACTACAGGCATAGCAACGCCTTCCGAGTTGGCTCTTTTTTCGAACACTACTGAAATTTAATAGAACTTTATTTATTCGGTCTGGCGGTAGACCTTTTCGGAATATTTTGGATTTAATTCGTAATACTTTAAGTTCGTTTTAAATTTCTACTACGTATTGTAGTTCTACTCAGGAGCAGTTGGATAGTTTCAAAAAAGATGAGTTGCTTGAACTTGCCAGAAAATACGATCTTTCTGAAGCAAAATCTTCCATAACAAAAGAAGAAATTAAAAACATTTTCATTCAGTATTTGGTAGAGAAGAATGTGTTTGATAAAAGTGCTTTGGCTTCGGTCAGTAAGACTGTATCAGACTCTAACATAAAAGTAAAGGAATTAAAAGTGAAATACAACATGGAAGTTGAGTTAAGGAAGCTGGAGCTTCAGAAAGAGAAGGAAAACGAACAAATGCAATTACAGAAAGACCAAATGCAATTGGAGAAAGAAATAGAAGTAATGCAGTTGCAATTCAAAGAAAAAAGGGAAGAGATGCAAATACAAATTGCTAGAGAAAAAGAGCAGTTATTTAAGAGATGGTGCTTAACCAAGAAAGTTGAACATGATTATGAAAGTCTTAAACAACTTGTATTACTTGAAGAGTTCAAGGACTGTGTTCCTAGTGATGTCAAGGCTCATCTTGAAGAAAATGAGGTCGAAACCTTGGAAAATGCTGCTCTTGCTGCTGATAAGTATTCCTTAACTCATAAAGTTCCTGTTGTAAGCAAGTCTTTCACTCATCAGTCTGCCGGTAGAAAAGTATTTCAGCCTAATACGACTCCTTCTAAAACTCAGTCTGGCACAACTTTTAAAAATCAAGCTGCTGATAGACTTGATTCAAAATCCTTATCTATTCCTACGTGTAACTATTGCAAGAAAAAAGGACACGTTATTTCTGATTGCTTCAAACTGAAATATAGACATCAGAATCAAGATAGACCTATCCCAAATGTTCTTATTTCTAAGAGGTCAAGGTCACGGTCATGTACTGAAAACAATACATTTCTTGGGCTTAATAAACCCCAGTCTGATTTTATTATGGAGAATTATGAACCATTCATGTCGAAGGGTTCTATATCACTCTTGGGTGATTTGGCCAATCCTATCCCAATTAAAACTTTAAGGGATACAGGAGCTTCTCAGAGTCTTTTATTATCAGGTACTTTGCCTTTTCTGAGAAGTCTTGTTCTAATGAGAGTTTTCTCATTCAGGGAGTAAATGTTCCTCTCCATTGTGTAAATTTGTTATCAGACTTTGTTTCAGGACCTGTGACAGTCGGTATAGTGTCTACTTTACCCGTTGAGGGCATTCATTTATTACTAAGCAACGACCTAGCTGGAGACAAGGTTGTAACTGACAAGCCTTTTTTGGATCAGAAAATTAACCCTCTTAAAACAGAATACCCTGGTTTATACCCAGCTTGTGCAGTTACTAGAGCTATGGCAAAGAAAGCTCTTGAGAATGATTTTGATAAGGAATGTATTCCATTAGCTGACACATGTATTGGTCAGGCTTTTGATGAGGTCACTTTCACTTCTTGTTTGGATCAATCAAAAGGTATTGATCATAGTGATCCTCTTTTAACTACTCATTCTCTTTTATCTAATCAGGGTGATAAATGACAATCAGTTGTCGTCGAACAGGAAAAAGATCCTGAGATCTCCTGTTTGTTTCAGAGGGGCATTAGTGAAACTGAAGCCGCTGAAGTACCTGTCTGTTAGTTCGTTAAAAATGGAATTCTTATGAGACAATGGAGAGCTCCCGAGGTACCTGCTAGTGACGAGTAGTCAGTGAACTATGAGACTGTAGTTCCAAAATCTTACAGACAGGAAATACTTAGTTTGGCCCATGAAATTCCTCTGGCTGGTCATTTAAGGACAAATATAACTTATCACAAGATCTTGACTCACTTTTATTGGCCAAAAATCAAAAGTGACGTTTGTAAATTCTGTAGATCTTGTCATATTTGTCAAATAGTAGGAAAACCCAATCAGAAGATACCTAAGGCTCATCTGCAACCTATTCCTACATTAGACGAACCATTTAGTAGAATAATGATAGATTTTGTTGGTTCCTTACCTAAGACCAAGTCAGGCAACCAATATTTGTTGACCATTCTCTGTGCGTCAACAAGATTCCCAGAGGCAATTCCTTTAAGGAATATTAAAACAAAAACTATAGTAAAAGCTTTGATGAAGTTTTTTATTCAGTTTCGTCTTCCTAAATCTGTCCAAGCGGGTCAAGGGTCAACTTTTAAGCCTGGAATTTTCCAGCTAGTTATGCTTGAATTTGGCATTCAGCAATTCAAGTCAAAAGTGAAATTATGGTTTCACAGAATTTTAGTGGAGAGAACTTTTGAGTCTTGTAATAGAGTTCATTCTCTCTTGCTTATTCCTCAAAATTTTCTTCAAATTAGATTTTACGGCCCTTACAAAGTGAAGAAGAAAATGAATGAGTTAAATTATAATATTAGTACTCTGATCTCAATAAATTAATGGAGTATTACTATATTGAAAGAGATAGCCAAGTAAGTCATGCAATTAAATTAATTGTACCTGTCCCACCAACTGAGGATTTAAGTGAAGGAATTCAGTCAGATTATACTGATCTTTGAGCAACAAATCTTCGGAATTCGGAAATTATAAAAAATCTGGACCACAAACTTTTACATTTGCAACAACAAGAAAAGAATGAACTTAAACAGTTATTACTTGAATATGAGCACTTGTTTCCAGATGTTCCCACAAGGACAAATAAAATTTTTCATGACGTTGAAATTGTAGATTCAAAACCTATGAAACAACACCCATATAAGATGAACCCACTCAAACAGGAATACTTGAAAAAGGAAATTCAGTATTTGCTGGAGAATGATTTTATAGAGCCCAGTAAGAGTGATTGGAGTTCACCATGTATACTTGTTCAGAAACCGGATAAAACTTTCCGTATGTGCACTGATTATAGGAAGGTGAACAGTGTGACAAAAACAGATTCATTTCCATTACCAGGAATCGATGACTGTATTGATAAAATTGGAAATGCTAAGTACGTCACCAAATTCGACCTCTGAAAGGGTATTGGCAAATTCCACTAACGGAAAAGGCAAAGGAAATTTCGGCATGTGTGACTCTAGATGGACTCTACCAATATAAAGTGATGCCATTCGGGATGAAGGGTTCTCCAAGGACTTTACAACGCTTCATGAATATGATTACCTCTGGTCTAGATAATTGTGATGCTTATATTGATGATGTGATCATCAATAACGACTCCTGGAAAGAGCATCTAGCCACGACTCGAAAATTCTTTGACAGACCCACTGATGCAAATTTGCTATCAATTTATCAAAATGTGAGTTTTGCCGTGCTTCTGTAACTTTTCTAGGACATATTGTGGGACATGGTCAGATTAAACCTATAGATGCTAAGGTCAAGGCTATCTCTGAATACCCTGTGCCTGTCAGTAAAAAGCAGCAGATGCGATTTTTAGGTATGGCTCGATGCTATCGGAAATTCTGTTCCAATTTTTTCCAATATTGCTGAACCTCTGACAAACTTGTTGAGTAAGAAAAACAAGTTTATTTCGACTGAAAAATGTCAGGAGGCTTTTGATAGGTTATAGGCCATACTTAAAGGTGCACCAGTTCTTACAGCTCCAGATTTCAGTCAACCATTTAAACTATCTGTGGATGCAAGTGATGTTGGGATTGGAGCAGTATTGATTCAAGATGATAGAAATGGTGTAGAACATCCAGTGTGCTATTTTTCTAAGAAATTAAATAAGCACCAAAGAAATTACCCAATAATCGAGAAGGAATTTTTTTTTTTTTGGCTTTAAAATATTGGAATTACAGCATTTTGAAGTTTACACTAGCTCAGCTTCTTCTCCGGTTGTTGTGTTTAGTGATCACAACCCCCTTACTTTCATCGACGAGATGAAAAATAAAAATCAAAATTTACTAACGTGGAGTTTGTTTTTACAAGAATACAATCTTGACATCAGGCACATAAAAGGAAAAGAAAATTTAATTGCAGATGCACTTTCCCGTGTTAAGAAATATTATTTCATGTACATTTTGTATAATTCATAAAAGTTCTTTTTATGCAATTCCTTTACCTCATGTATAATTTACATATGGTAAAAAAAAAAGATTTATTGTATAAATCTTTCCTTTTTGTTTATGGGGGAAAGTGTTACGAATATGTAATTTAATTACTTGTGTGTTAATTTTAAATTCTTTTTATTTATTTTTGTATCATTACATTTTATTGTAATGATTATTTTCAAGGAATTTGATATTTTTGAAAGAGATCTTCTATTTATATAAAACGTAGTAAGACTCGCGTAAGCACTATTTTTAGTTCACTTGGTTCATAGATTTCGTAAACATCGGGTGAAAACGATTGGCTATTACCAAGGTCATTTTCTGGCCTACGTGTAAAATTGCATTGTTTACTGCGCTGTTGATGATTAACTGACCACGTGTTCCATCGTGAGCGCCTGAAATGACGTCTTAGTTCGATTTAAAAATACTCATATCTCCATGACATAGTCAGTCGCATAATATACCTTGAAGAAGACAGGTATATTTCTGTTAGGTGCCGTAAAGAGTCGTATTTTTACACCCACAGCTCGAGATGTTTTATCGCAGATGACAGCTTGTTCAGAAGTTGATCTATTTTTTAGAATATAATAATTTATTCTCTGGAAAACTACACAAGTGCTTCTTTTGTATAAAAGTTTTGGGACAAAGACATTCAGTGGAAAATTTTTTCTAAATTGGAACATTATAAGTTGTGGTTCAGCGAGGAACTGTTGACATTCGGTAAAAGACTTCACCTGACGTCATCATCCTCCATCTTGGAACCTCGTCGGGATTCGAACCTGGATTTAGTTTAGAACTGTCTAGTGATAAGAAATATTTTTTCAATTCTAGGATAAATGTTTGGATTATATTCACAAATTGTAAGTCCTGTTTCCTATTTTCCCTTTTGTACCGTGGTTTCTAGGGAAATAAATTATTTTTGTAAAAACTTACAAAGCTTGTTGGCTTCGCTCTTTTCTTTTGTTACTTTTGTACGAGCCTATACGTAACAGTACTGTTTGCTAGTTTCTCTTCCATGAATATTTGATATGCATAATTTTATTTTGTACTTGACCTTGTCCACATCAAGTTCATGTTGTACCTGACGATTAACTTTAATTTGGTAAATAAATAAATCATAGCTAATATTTTCCCCTATGGGCGCGGGTTAAATATTAGGATCATGATCAATCAAAGTAAACATGTTTATGTGGGTCTGGGTCTAGGACATTGGTAGTCCCCATGAAATAACCTTGTGTGCTAGATGTTTACCACAGTCTTTTTTGTTTGTTTTTGTTTTTTTGTTTTTTTTTGTTTTTTTTTTGTTGTAGCAACAGTTCTTGCCTTGCTTACAAATTAGTTTTTTCTAGAAATGAAGATCTTGGTTCTTCTTTTTTGTCTTAGTTTTTATACAATCTTGTTTACTTGAAACATTAATCATCCCTGCAATAACATCTGAGGCAGGAATCAGTCTTAATGTTATGTTCACTATTTCATTCGGGTGGAAAATATTTATTCAAATTATCATTCACTGGAAATACAAAGTTCTCTTAAATAATAATCTTGGACAGAAACATTAATCTGGCATTGTAGTGTATTCAGACAAGGACATCCCAGATTATATTATTGTGATTAATTGGAATACTCTAAATACATCATCACACTTCAGGCTACTGGTACATTAGAACATTCAAGACTACAGGCATAGCAATGCCTTCCGAGTTGGCTCTTTTCTCGAACACTACTGAAATTTAATAAAACTTTATTCATTCGGTCTGGCGGTAGACCTTTTCGGAATATTTTGGATTTAATTCGTAACACTTTAAGTTCGTTTTAAATTTCTACTACGTATTGAAGGGAAATCATTATTTGTTGAAATTTACAAAACTTGTTGGTTTTTGCTCTTTTCTGTTACTTAGTGTAAGACTATGGAGTCGCAATAATATCTACAGATTTTAAATACTGAATGCTAAAAATAATGCAGCTCCAATCATTTCGGCCCTATTTATTAAATAGGTGTACATCGATATCAATATTTTGTCCCTTAGTGAATCTTCAAACTGTCCTAGGCTGCTTAAATAGATAGTGAAGGAAATATAGTACCACCAATAAATTAAAAACCCATATGTCGGCAAAGGGACTAGGCATATTAAACTTGTGTTTGAAAATGTGAATGATACAGATTCTACAATTCTGACACCACTATTGTTCTTGCTATTGACACTACATCCTATACAAAGAATGCCTGTAATAATAATAATAATAATAATAATAATAATAATAATAATAATAAATAATAATAATAATAATAATAATAATAATAATAATAATAGTGTTTATTTATAATATAGGCCACTGGTCCATGATAAATATCCATACATCATGCGGTACAATAAGATGTTTTAGTACGTAACAAAAGATTTTGGAAGTGATATACATGACGGAGATCATTATTGCATTTTTCGAACTGGATGAGATACAAGTAAATATTACATAGTAATCATACAAACGAATTCAAGGGGAATCCTGCATGAAGCAAATTTATTTTATTGATCTACAATCTTATATAGCAGGAGTGATTGATAAAACTGTTTCTCTAATCTTAAAAGCTTTTATAGTAAATATTACTAAACTCGTTTATCAGAGTTTTATTAGTATCAGTTTGTATTAAAAAAAAACCTAAATGTTTCTAAAGTTGGATTTTTATATGCAAAGCTGCATTATACTCTACAAATACACAACGTTTCTGGTGCCCTGTAAAGAATCCAGGTACCGGTATGCAAAGCAATATCACTTCTATAACTTGGGATGAATATTTTTCAGTATTATTTAATTTTTCCAGTTCTGTAGACCAGATTCAGGAAAATGAAAATATTAAACTAATTCATGAGACTGTTCACAGAACAATTACTGAAGAAGAGGTACGCCTAGCATTAGGTAAACTGAAACATGACAAAGCTAGGGGAATAGATGCTTTATCCAGCGACACTGCCAACATAATAGCACGAATATTATCACTATTATTCATAAACTATTCGATGTTGGGTATTATTCAGAATACTGATCAAACGGCTGTCATCATACCAATTTTGAAGAAAGGGGATGCAAATGAACCCTCCAATTACAGAGGCGTCAGTCTACTACCTGTATTAAGTAACGTGCTTATATCAAGTTTAAAGAATAAGATAAATGAATGGGTGGAAGAAGACAAATAACTGGACGAAGAGCAAGCAGGATTGAGAGCGGGGTATTCCACAGTAGGAGTAGGTCCTATGCAGCATTTATTGGCTATGAAAAAGCCTTTGATAGGATAGAGACTTTTACTGTACCAGAAGCTAATTAATGAAAATATTAGTGAAAAATGTTAAGAATCATTTGGGCAATTTATAATGATGTAAAAGCATGTGTTAAGTCCAATAATCATATTAACGATGTGTTTAATTGCCCATTGGGCGTACGCTAAGGTTTTATCGTCTTTACTCTTTTCTTTATTTTTCAACGACTTGAAACTCTTTTTATCTGAAGGGAACAGGGGAGTGTAGGCAGAAACCTTTGAACTATTTTCACCGTTGTATGCAGACGATTTAATTGTCTTTGATGACACTGCTCACCAGCCACAAAAGATGCTCAAAAGGCTGCATACTTATTGTCTAAAGTAAAACTTAAAAGTGAAGATGGATAAAAACGAAAGTGATTTTATTTCGGTGGCTATCTCAGAAGTTACGAAAGGTGGCACTATGGCCATACAGAAGTAAAAACTGAAACATATAAATATTTAGAATGCATATTTTCTTCTAAACATTTTTGGTATATGTGTCATAAAACTCTGTCCATGCAGGCGCTGAAAGCTATGCATATTTTGAAGCAAAGTCTTTCAAAATTTGGCAGATTACCCGTATGCGGATTGCTTCGTCTATTTGATAGCTCCCATCCTTAACTAAGGGACTAATGTTTGGGACTTTACGATGCCAATGATATAGAAAAAGGTCATTTGTCATTTTGTAAATATATTCTTGGTACATCAAGTCTACTCCAAATGCATTCGTATATATCGAATTATAAATAACTAGTATGCAGTGTATAAGATATAAAAGTATTTAGAAATATTGGCTAAGAATACTAAAAATGTCGGAAGACAGAGAGCATAATCAATGCTACAATATATCGTTACGATGGGGGAAACTGCGATTGTTGCACCCACAATGTCAAAACGCTTCTTTACACATTCGGATTTGGCAATGTTTGGTGTACTCAGGGAGTAAATGATGAAAAATATATTTCTTTGATTGTTCAGCCAGAGATGTGGAGATATGTTGAGGCAAAGGTTGCAGGATGAGATTAAGTGGATGGAAAGACTACGTTTCTGTAAGTCATTGGAAGGACAATTCACTTTCAAAGATAGTGATTTTTGTTATATAATAACTATGCTTAGTATGGGGAACTTGACAATCGGAGAAAACACGGGAAGATATGAAAGTATTTGCTATGAGGAAAGATTGTGTCAAATTTGTAACCTTAACATCGAAAATGAATTCCATTTTATTACTGTTTGTCCGCTATATGGAGAAATACGGAGAAAATATTTACCAACCTTTCTATAAAATAATAATAATAATAATAATGATACTAATAATAATAAGTATTATTATTATTATTATTATTATTATTATTATTATTATTATTATTATTGAAGGGAGGATATTATTATTATTAAAGGGAGGAACCTCGCCTATGGAAAAACTGTTCTTCAATCCACTGTTTTGGGTAATTTCTATCCTAATCGATCTGTTGATGGTGACGCTACTACTGGCAGCTGTGAAAAGGTAGCGGGAACATGTGCTCACACACTGGCGTCCGAAGCTCCCTGGTGGGTCTTGGAGCTTGAAACCTCTGTATTTATTCCGTGGTTTCGTATTTTTAACAGACAGAATAACGAGACAGGCATCACAGTCAATCGTAAGTGTGTAGAACTTAAAGAAAAATGTTTTTAATATACTAATCATTAGTATGTAAAGAGTCATACATGAAGATTGGCTACAACATGGAAGGGTTCATGAAAATATATTGTTTCCTATATACATGCAGACTAGTCTTCAGGGTTCAAAACAGGAACTTAGTATGAACACTGTGAAGGAGACTGTGAAAAGAAAGGTAAAACTGTGACTTGCCTCTATGCTGGGATCGTACATCGTTATGCTGTGCGTATTTACCAGAACACGCGAAATGAGTTTGAGTTCTAGGAGAGAAAGCTCGTTTCCGAGAGCTGCAACAACAACAGATACGCTCAACATGCCGAATAGTATCGTTATCGTTTTTATAATCAACCAATAAATAATTATTTTACAAAATGCCTAACATATGGAGTAAACGTATACTCAGACATCACGGGTAAATCCAACGCTCAGTTTGGCTCACATCACCGATATCATCACGATACTCTAATGCTGTGAAACAGCATACACACTGAATCCAAATACATGTATACGAGAAAATGTCTGAGATAAATGTTTGGTACGAATAGGAAAACATTCAGTGTTCAAACAAGTTCATTAGAAATTATATTGATAACGGTGAATAGTTGATAAGAAGTGACAAATGATAACAAGCCATTATTAATAATATAATTGCACTGGTATTTGTGGTTAATCTTCTTAGAAGCACCATATTTTTATATCGATATTTAACACTTATTTATATTCTTTAAATCTTTTGGTAACGAAATGAGTCAATTAAATTTCATTATTTATTGTAGAATACTTTCATCATCTCGCGTTAAAATAGTTTCTGCTTTTATCAGTACAGGATAGATAGAAGAATTTCCGAGTTTTTCTCAGTCATGACAATAGTAATTTCACAGAAGTATACCAGGATCAAAGCACCCACACCTCCCTGGTCACTGAGCTAAACCAAAAGTCTAAAGTCATCGCTAGCTTTTTAAGATTGATTTGAATGGGACAAATCGCATATTGACCCTTTGTGAAGTTCAAGTGTTTGGTGGTTAGTGGTCTTTCTCACTCTTTCTGTGGGGATTATCTTTATCTCTTTCTCTTTTAGATCAAACCATTATGGCCTATTTGATATTCAAAGGATGTTCTAGTATCTATCATATGTTCATTTACGTGTGGGTCTTTGAAGTATATCCCTTTCATGTGAATATAACTTACACCTTAGAATAGTACGAATTTTTCTAACCAAAAACTATTCAGCAATATGACAAATAAACAGTGTATTATGCTTAATTACTCTTGATCTTTTCCATTTTTGTAATAGAATGTAAATTTCTATCAAGACGTTTATTAGCAGTAACCTTTTAAAAAAGCATTACATCATGAATGCGTAGACAGAGTTAACAAAGTATTTGGTTAAGGGGAGTAGTTAAATAATTCTGAATGTAAAACTTTGAGTCGAGTCAGGATCACGGTAATGATATATACAGTTCTACTAGAAAAATTTGTTCTCTTGATCATATCATGTGGAAATTGTATAAATTTAGTCAACATTTAGGGTGTTCTTAGATTATTTTTTCAATTAAATAAGGCGTCTACATACTATTTAACAGCAGTCACATGAGTTAAAATCTAACTATTGCTTATTTACCATATTGATGAATATCAGTGTGGAAGGTTAGGATTTATTTTCGTTTACCGTCTATATGAATTAAGTAAAAATTAACCCCCAAAATTGCATTAAAATAAAGAGATATAAATTACACAACGAATCACATTCATTACACCATTTCAACCTAAATAATAAATTCATGGTATTGTCCAGCGAATTTCGAATAGATCCAAAGTTAACTGTTATTAGAAGAAAACTTAATCCATCTCAACTACACATAGTTTTAAATGCAATTATGAAAATAATGTTTTCGGAATAAAATATGACGATGGGGTTAATACATCATTTTGAATATTAAATGGTGATTTTAGAAGGTGTGAACTTAAAATATTATGAATGCAAACTCTCTTTGTTTTTCCAATTTAGAGGTGAAAATTTATTCTACGGAAACTGTTCTACACCATGAGGCACTGTGTTCAAGGACGCCAGTGCGACAGGATCACCGGTTATTGCGACGTGGGTGGTTGTGATGACGGCTGGCAGATAGTCAAGTGTGAGAAAGGTATACGAATTTCTAACACCATTAATACAAACATTTGTAAGAGTAAATATTTATTCAAAATATTTTTTTTTCTGTATATGTTAATGAAAACATAAGAGACTAATACTGGCAATTATTCAGTCTTAAGTATACCATTTTATTCCTTAGTTATATATATATATATATCTATATATATATATATATATATAT
>JAECUM010057804.1:0-12954 GCA_016617855.1 Megalonaias nervosa
AGAGAGAGACAGAGGTAAGAAAGTAAGAGAGTTACGAATATACACTAAACAGAACAGCAAGTGATATCATTTTATCTTACAGGAGGATACTGAATAATATGAAGTGAATTTGTAAATATGGATAAAAGATAATAGAATCTATGTTGGAGTTTGAACCGAGACAAGCAAGTCCCAGACAAGGGATTTCCTTTTATTGATATAGACACCAACATTGATATTTCCCTCACCTACGTTTCCAATAAAAAATTAAAATAACCCTTTACTTTTGCAACATAGTTAGCAGATTCAACCAATATAGTATTAATGCAGTACTACTATTGTCTCTCACTTCATATAATAGTCACCAGTCCTGTACTCTTGTATGAAAATCTGAAAATTTATCTAAGTAGAATCTAGCTCTTTATGCCGCTCTTAGAAAAGAAAAAGGCCAGACAAATTTTGAATTGTTACGTGTTGGATTCATTGCACCACTAAGCGTCTGGAGCAACGTGTTATTGTTTGTAAAGTTGTAATGATAAAGATCGCGCATTAATACAAATATGTTAATGAGGCCAATTGATTGTCTTTCCATCCTTCGTACACATGGGAAAATCGAAACAAAAAAACATTGTATATTATTACTGTATCGTCACATTTAATCGATGAATGTCAGACGAAAATTACAAGAGAGAGAGAGAGAGAGAGAGAGAGAGAGAGAGATTCAGAGAGTCTGAGACAAAGACGTAGACAGAGAGGATCAGATCTATGAGGAGTTGATTTGTATTTGTTCTGTGATTTATTATAATGGCTCGTATGAATATGCCACGCACAAGCGATGGCCTCTGTTTAAGGATGAAGTGTGCAAACTATAGAAGTATATCAATAGTACCGGCCTTATATCGACAAGTTTACAATAAAATACAAGAGTACACAGCATGATCTTCACTAATTAATCAATGCATTTTCTCCATGCAAAACACCAGGAGAAGATGTGGACTACACTAGAAGTTTTTAATTGCAAATCATTTACATTTTTACACATTGAATTGTTTTGATTGAATAAAGGCATAAACATGGTGAGGGGCGATTCGCAAATTCAGGTGGCTACTGAGAAATGAAGTAAGTAAAACATGCAAAAATCAGCATTGAAATATTTATCGAGTTAACGTTTGGAAGAGTTTCACTCTGTACTCTGTTTGAAATGACAGTCACTTATTTAGATGTTGTAAGAAATTAGAACCGCAGTGTAATTTACAAAAGGGAACATTTTATCCACTGAATATTATGTAGGGCATGCATGGGTTGATCGATTTATATGAGCGTTTTGCTGGTCTAATAAAATCTTATATGGAGTAAAATCGTATGTTTCTGACAGAACAATTCGACGAATCCCTGTTTACAGAGCTATTAGTTAGAGTCTCTATATTCGTAAGCGCTAGCTAACGTGAGATCAATAATAGTTCAGTCCGTGACATCGCTAGGTCATTTCCGGGTGGTAAGGAGTATTATGGAACCTGTCAAACGTATGAATTGTCTGGATGAAGCCGGTATAACATGGTGTTAAGGTAAAACTGTTAACATTTTGATATTAAGGTGGAATTAATTTTCATTCATCCCTTACATCGTGGTGGTTGCAAACTATAGTAAAAGCGACACGGGTCTTGTAAGCGCATTAAATGGCATAAATTCAAAAAACTAATTTTAGATTTAAAATATAATTTTAATATAGTTATAACAAAGTTTATTCAATCGTGATGTTTGAGTGATCTGCACATTAATTGTCAGAATAAAATTTCAAGATGAAAATTACACTGGTCTACATCTCTGTAGAAGTCTGCTTCAGAGATACAATATATTATTTGTTATGGATTTTGACGTGCTAAACTCAAATATGACAATTAAAACAACGGATTGGCTACTGTTTCCAAGATATTTAAGTTGTTACATTGTACGTCTGTGTACACTGAGTAGAGTTTTAATCATACATTGTAAACCTAGGTCTTTTCATGTGTTTATGGTTGCTTTACATGATAATATTTCACCTGTCCTGTTTATGTAACACTTTGAACAACAGAAAAAGGGTTATATAAAAAATATGGAAAAAGGCAAAAACCTGTTATGTATATATAAGTACATAGTTTAGTCCTTATTCATGTCTACTCAGCACTTGTTGCTTGTCTCATGCATTCATTAAACGGAGCATCTCATGTCACTGTATAGCAATAGTCTTCAAGCATTGATGGGCTCCATTTGCTCTGATAGCGATTAACCATTGTTACAATGTCCTGGTAAAATCGCTCGCCGTGCTCATCGCTCACTGCTCCACAGTTTGGTGGAAAACAATCAAGATGAGGATGCAAAACATGTATCATTAGTGACATGTTGCAACCAGGGCTTTTGTATGCCTTGAGGAGGTTTTCCACCAACTCCATCTAGTTGTCTGCCTTGTTGTCGCCACTAACTGGAAGGCTTTCCATGCCGTCTGTTCCTCGCCACACAGTGCAGGGTCAAATGCATCTTCTCGAAGAAGTTCACGGATCTGAAGACCAACAAAGACACCTTCCTTTGTCTCAGCTTCGCTTAACCTTGGAAATTTTTCACGAAGGTACTTGAAAGCTGCTTGTGTTTTGTCCATGGCCTTGATAAAGTTCTTCATCAGACCCAGCTTGATGTGCAAGGGTGGTAACAAAATGTTCTTTATTTCAACAAGTGGTGGATGCTGAACACTTTTCTTCTCAGTCTCCAATGACTGTCTGAGTGGTCAATCTCTCTTGATGTAGTGGGAATCTCTCGCACGACTATCCTATTCGCAGAGAAAACAGCAGTACATTGTGTATCCAGTCTGCAGACCAAGCAAGACAGCACGAACCTTCAGATCACCACAAATCTGCCATAGGTTTCCTTCATATGGACTGCATGACTAATTGCAACTTAAGGCAAAACATTGCCATTATGCAGCAAAACAGATTTAAGACTCGTCTTCATTGCATCAATAAAGTCTCCACTCATATGGATCATAAACGATGTTGAAGGCTGCAATCACACCATCGATATTGTAGCATCCTACAAGATCACCTTCCATGACGAACAATGGGGCAAGATCCTTTGGACGGTCACGGAATATAGAAACCCTAACATCACCTGTCAGAAGATTCCACTGCTGTAATCAAAGGACGGTCACGGAATATAGAAACCCTAACATCACCTGTCAGAAGATTCCACTGCTGTAATCTAGAGCCCAACAGCTTTGCCTTACTCTTGGATAGTTCCAAATCCCTGAGAAGGTCATTCAATTCATCTTGCATTATGAGGTGTGGTTCAGAGGAGGAGGATGGGAGAAAATATGGGTCATGTGACATTGATGGTTCAGGACTAGAAGTTTCATCCTCTTCCTCTTCCTCGTCTGACTCAAAGTAAGAATGATTCTGGTGCATCAGGAACCGGCGGTCCTTTTCCGTAGAGTACTGGGCGTATAGCTGATGGAATATTTGGATAATGCACAGTCCACGTTTTCTTCTTTGACACACCTTTCCCAACTGGAGATACCATTCAGAAGTAACAATTGCTGATAAGATCTGTTGGCTCTCTCTAAATCATTGGCACTGCAAAAGGCATAGATTTCCTTTTCTTGTTCAACCACTGGCGAAGATTTGTTGCACAGGTGTTGTAGCATATGTGTGGGGCCCACCTCTTGTGCTGATCTCCAACTGTGCAGCCAAAATAAAGGTGGTAGGCTTTCTTAACCAAACTGGCTGTACTGCGCTTCTGTGATGCAAACGTCACTTCACCACAAACATAGCAGAAGTTATCTGCATTGTTCACACAAGTAGGAGGCATCTCTGCTTACTTTGGCGAAAAAGAAATTTGTCCCTTTGCAAAATTAAACACTGACAAATAAGAGAGCATGCCACCAAGATTTCTAGAGTTGATATAGGGTAATTTGTTCAACAGAGTGATGTAAGATTATTTATGGCTGCATCATCCATGACTTCTAGGAATAACAAGATGCAATTCATATTATGTATGATGCAATACCAGCTTCAGATTGCATCATTTATCGTTGTGCCTAAATAGCAAGTATTGTCAGTCATAGATTTATTCGAAGATCCAATCAAAGATGTATTTTAGTCATTTCTGGCTTAAATTAAGATCCCTTTCTTTTATAACTCATTTATCCTCCGCCATTCCCAAGTCAAGTGTAGTTTATACTGATCCAGTATCATATCTTTAAAACTAGAGCCGATCAGCAATTTTAAGCGTCATTTTCGTTCTCAGTGACAAAGAGTTAGTAAAGTTTGACTACATTTATTTTGGAAGCATTTTGGCTGTAGACCAATGTTATCGATGGCTATGGACTTTTGCAATGGCAGTTCGGCATTAGACTGGGTCAAGAAAGGTGATATTGGAATGAACTATTACTAGTCCAGGGGAATCATGGTAAGGCCACATGAACAAGAAGTCTCGCGCAGTTTCATTCATCTCCAGTATGGATGTTCAGCTGTGAATGGGACAGAGGAGTAATATACAGTAAGTTATATTCTTAACTTTTACATACGACATTTCTTCAAAATGATAATTTAGCACGATGTAAAATTTAACAAAAATAAATCTGAATTTAATGGCCGTGTTTCTAATGTATTTTACGTTCATGAAGGGACATATTGGTATGGGAAAACATAACAGAAGATATGTCGGAAAGTTACATAATTGCCTCCAATTTATTGGACTTGTGTGTCGTTTTCTTGCTGCCGGTCTTAATCCGTGCTTTATTTATAAATGACGATATTGTCGCGTCTTTGTTTTTTTTATAGTACAATTTCTTCCCAACCGCAGGCTCGATCCCTGTAATATCATAGCGCAGCAAAACCGGTGTAAACGAGATCATCCCGCTTGCTTGACTGCGCCTAAAAAATGTCGAACGATGTTATCATTGAATTTGCTGTTAAGCATTTTTCGAGGAATTTATACAATAATCTCCAATGGTATTTTGATGGATAAGGCTCGAAAGGAAGTAAATGAACGCCATGAGTAATCAAATTTTCCAAAATGACACCTGTAGCTACATAAAGTAACTTAGAGAGCGTACATGAACTATGTGAGTTGTACTATAGTTAACGACTCAGTTTAGTAGGTGGACTGGGTACTCTACTAAAAATACAAAATTTAATAAGGTCATTATAATGTCAATCATTTTTAATCTCGTTATCTGCAATTTCAACTCAAAATGTTACATAGAATTTAGCCATATCTTGAAATTTGGTCATATTATTTTTATATAAAGTTGATTTGTGTTTCTTTTCTTCATCTTGTGCACCTTTTAAAATTACACTGCCTTTATCTTGTTTTATACTTTGCAATATCAAAGGCCAAAACAAAAATACATAAAACATGTACCTATCACTTTCACATATGTATAATGCACTGCTGTTCCTGCCTGTGACGTCACTGTCAGAGAATAATTTCCTTCATCATGGCATTGCACCGGTGAGACATAAATACGGGTAATTAGGCTTCCATCTGGCTTCCAAGTTGCTGAGAACCGGCCTATTTCTGGAACATTGTCAGGGATGCTTATTCCTGTTTGATTTAAGATGGGCCCCATATTTTCGCCACTCACTTTGTCAAAACGTACGGTAGTGCTACCAATGACTTTCAAGTCACACACAATTACTCTACTAGAATTCAGTTCATATTCATCTTCACACAAACATGCAGCTGAAAAAGCATGCAAAATGATTAGATTTTAAGCTATTCCAACGATCTTGACATTAGGAGTATTTTCACTGTTGAAAACTAGATTTTTAGATAGTTAACATTGTAATTTTTTGATATCGTAACTTGTTTGCAAGAAAATCATTACAATATTTTTTGTTTCACAAAAGTCTTCAGTAATAGATCTCTTCTGTGGGATAATCCAGAGTGATAAAGTATGACGTAAACGTTGATAACTAGCTGGATATTTTATCTTTCTCAACATCTTGAAAACAGACTTTCAAGAAAAGGTCTTTTGAAAAGTTCTAATTACAATCACTTGACATCGCAGTTATTATGGAATCAATCTAAAACATAGCAATTAAAACAATGGTGTAAGAAAAGCTGTAATTACATGATTATGCTGTTGTTTTAAAAGTAGCTTATTATACAGGAACTTACAATAAGATAGCCTTTGATGTTTCTAAAGTGCAAGTTTCAAGTGGTTTGAATCGTGATAACAAAATAACCACTACGGATTCATCTGGTTTGGGTCATTTGAAGAAAACAATGCTGCACATTCTCAAATTAAATGTGTCACCTACCTTGTACGTTGTATGGAAGGCACTGCTCAGCTTTACCATTACTACCATTCACTAAAACGAAGTACTTCCCTGAGTGTCTACATTGATTGTTTGATATGTTCACATTTATTAATATCTGGAAAAACTCCTTGTCTGCATTGGAAATCTGGATCGCAATTTCTCGCCCATCTAATGACCAAGTTCTATTTGTAACGTTTAACATCACCTTCTTCAGATGCAGAATGGTTACATTTTGCCCAATTCTTTCTTGAAGCAAATCCAGGACATCTGGATTTTGTATCGGTGGCATGGTGAACATCAGCGTACCACTGGATCCCACGGGTATCGGATCTTGTGAAAAAAAATGTCAAACCATATTGGCAATGTTAGATAAACGGACAAATATCTTTCGACACAACTAGAAACATAAAGTTAGGTAAGTCCACTTGAATTTACAGGTTGATGGTTGTCATACTCATCTAATCGTCATAAACTTTCTGTGTACTATAGTAGAACATATATAAACCAATAAAAGATACACTACACATATTTTCCTTTGAATATCCATAACTGATTAAATATTGCGATTTGATCAATGAAGATTATATGTAGTCTTACAATTAAAGCTAACGGATAGTATCCAAACTGAGAATCCAGTGTTTCTGTTAAAAGACTTTCCATTTCAGAATGAACAATGATTTTGCCCTTTTAAACAAAGAAAGGTTCAATTCATATTTATTTTTTATTATTATTTTAAGGTTGTAGAATTGTATACTCATAGTTCTTAATTAAGGAATAATATTTATAAATTGCTTTCTATTATATATAAAAATAGTTCAAACAGAGTCCACAGAGAGGAATTTACATTTTAAATTGCACAGTGAGTGAGTATTAATATTATTGCCAGCATTCTACAAATAATAAACAATATCATAGTAGTTCAGTTACACCTTCATGGTTTAGGAAACGTTCATTATACATACATATATATATATATATATATATATATATATATATATATATATATATATATATATATGCGATAAACTGACAACGAACAGTGCAAAACTAGTTCTAATTAGCCTGAGCGCTTTCGACTCTTAATGAGTCTTTTTCAAAGGCATATACAAATCATACACAAGACAAACAAATAAAACAGAAAAACCGTAGTGTTTGCAAAACTTTACATGGCTGTTTCTATAGGAATTAAACCTTTAAATGTATTATGTTTCAACTAGTTTATATCAACTTGTTGCGGATACTGGAAAATATTTGTATTAACCTAGAAATCGATCAGCCATAACAACATCTAGTATTTTGTGCACATTTATGTAAGCGCAAATTACATCCCGGATATATCATTGTTATAGTAGTAATTGTAAAATGTGTCGGCTGCAAAAGATAGTTTTAATTGTGCAGTGAGTCTAGTCTAGAAGACTAGAAAAAGACAGCCATGCACAAATAAAGCTATCTTTTGCAGCCGACACATTTTACTTTTTGAAAAATTCTCTAAATTTGCTTAATAGCCTACAATTTCTACTATAACAATGAAATATCCGGGATGTAATTTGCGCTTACTTAAATGTACACAAAATACCAAATGTCGTTATGGATTGAATTAGGTACATTGTCGGGATTATTTTCTTCCAACATTTTTGATATAATTCAAAATGTTCATCAATCCAATGATATGGCCTTCAGAAAAGCCAATCTTAATATGACATATGCTCCATCTCCAAGAGATAGCGTATCACGCAAAGTTTTCTCAGTGGATGAACGTCATTGAACCAAAACAAGCGTAACTCAAGTTAATAACCATCACAACGAAAGAGGCTTAGCCCGTGCTATTGTAGAGTGTCGACTTTATGCTGAGAAGAATGATACAGTGGACAGGAAGCGATCATGAGACAGGATTAGACTATTGGAGAGACAATATTAACAGAGAGAAGCAGAACTTCTTGAGAAATAAAATTTCTTGAGTAGCAAACACCTTCAAGATTTTTGGCACCGCGAGATATGTTGAGAGTACACGCTAAAGTTGTTCGTGGAGTTCTCGTTTTTGTATGACAAAATTTCTTCAATTAAACCTACTTTAACTTTTATCATCACCAAGATAATTGTGATGCCATTACAAATGATTTAGCAATCGGGGAAAACATGGCAATTGGAGAGAGAGAGAGAGAGAGAGAGAGAGAGAGAGAGAGAGAGAGAGAGAGAGAGAGAGAGAGATGTCATGGGTGTTTAGCTTCCACACCTTGCATTTCCGAAGGAAAATAAATAATTCATTGCCATGGTCGCAATGGAACATTTGACAGTCCAATATTTTATAAACAACATTGCATAAACAATCCCATCAACAATATCAGAAAAGTGCTCGCAAACTATTGATAGTGAACTCCACTTGTGGATATCTTGTCCGAACGAATAGCTAAATTTCACAGAGGTTGTGCCGGAAATAAAAGATGTAGATTGTATGACCTACTTGTGCACTTGAACCAGAAGTGTTACATTCAAATATATGACAAGAAACTCGAATGCCTAAACATACATTTCATTGGATGGTTGGGATGTCAAAACCTCATAGGCAGTCTGCGAATATCAGGGATGTTTATCTCATGGATGCTTTGCTCAACGAGAGTTGAAAAGTCCTTTTCCAGATTTCACCTAAGATTTTTCGCACGAACAAATATACAAACTACGCCAGAGCTTAGAAAGTCAAGGATACCAAGTGATCGAAATGTGGGATTACGACTAAAATTGACGTCTGAAAAGCTCTTGAAAATTATGACGAGGAATCTATGTAATATTTTGTTTGTACGACGAATCAATCCGACACGATTATTGTAAGAAGTTATAAAATCTCAAGGAGAGAAAATCAAATACATCGATGTGTGTTTCATATATCCTTTGGTCTGCAAATATGGTCATCATGACATATTGACAGAACATATGGACCTGTAACACATTCGAAAAAGCGAAGATTTAATCACATGCAAAGTGCTACCACCGTCATATCTAAGTTTAAGTGATCATTGCCACGTCTACTAAAACTATTATCAAAACCAGCCTTCTCATTTCGAATTGTTTAATGCACTCAAGTGTCGAAACCGTGTGTTAAAAGTGTACTTTGGCACTGTCCTACCACAGAGCAATACCAACGAGATGATGACAACTCAAGTGAACGGAGTATTTCACGCTACATCAAGGAATTTTCAAGCTGAAGAAAGACGTCAGCGACTGTCGGTCTTAGTGTCTGACTCCAGAAGACAATGGGGCATGCGAATGAAATTTACATATCATTAGAAGTCATCGTGTTGGAACACGTGGAAATAACAAAAGAAGGAGACTGTTTGCAAAGGATATGCTGACTTGTGTTGGGGGAACATTGGTTCAACATCCGATATACATGAAATGGGATGCTTGTCAGATCCAAGTCAATCCTTTCAACTCTTCGGCGACATAAGAAAACTCGTTCAATACGCGGATATATGAAGATTTTATCTAAAGAAAAATCTTCCTCCCTTTTCCTATTGCTCTAATTGCTGATGTTGCACTCAAAATGCAGCCTCTCTTAAGGCAAAAGCAAGACATGGAGCATGTGTATTACAGAGTTTGCTGAATTTATGCAAATAAAAATGGAGAGATTCATTAAAAACACTTCATCGTCGAGTGGTGCCCATAATTAAGTTAGCATGATGTCCAGACAATCCGTGAAGACTAATTCCAGCATACAAAGGTAAATGTAACGGATGAGATTAACGTCGGTTATTTCCTTTTTAATCAAAGATATTCAGACCATCGTCATCGACCACGGCCAAAGAAATATTCATTCAAGAAAGGCAAAAGGAAATCATTCAAAAAGTTCCGAAAGATGTAACTGCTACTGTGTTTGAATATTTTTTGAACGTTTAGGACTACATCGTTATCTTCTTCGAAAGATTTCAAAATAGATTATATTTCTGCTGATAGGATCAATGTTAAAAATTAATCCTCCTTTGTTAGGATGGGTAGCTGGACCCCTTTAAGAAAAGTTGATAAAATGGTGAAGAAGAATGTACAAAGTACGCACTTTTCTGGAAAGACATCGCTCTTGTATCCTTGGATCTTATGGAAGGACTAGAAGTAACTTTTGTTCCATGCAAAAGATATAACTCCATCTTTGGTACGGATAACGTACATCACATTTACCTCATAAACCTAATCTCACTGAGATGTCACACTTCCAATGGGAAATAAAATCTTTGAAGGATCGAACAGATTAGTCAGAAATAGAAAGATTTCAAGGGTAACGACAATTAATGCAACGTCTTTAACTGTTTCACAAGTAAAAGGCAGAGAGGATGGATTTACCTACTCTTAGAGATGTTTGGATGCCATGAAAAGCGATGAAAACAAAAAACAACAAAAACGATTACAGAAACAGCCGCATGGATGAAATAAATATAAAACAAAACTGGAGAAGTATGTCAACTTCCGCCTGGTCCTCCTTTTCCTAGTATGAAATCCTCGTTGAAATCGCGTCCTACTAATTAAATTAAAACTTGGGTCAGCGTTAATAATTTATTTATGTCCATTTAAGAATAATTTTGGCTACAAATTTTGATTTTTAATTTTGTTGATTCGGCATGTCCTTCATCAGTCACTTGTACCCTTTCGATCATTTTGAGTCTCTTTACCTGGAATTATATACACGCTATAATCTATCTTGGCTCGAAACTCGAAATTTGATAGCACATTAAACAATGTACATGCAAGTCACCTAAATGTTTCAACGTTTTATTATTAAAGTTATTTGGTCTGCCCTACTTTCATGAAGTCTAAAAAATGTGAAACATCTTCAGACTACTCTGTAGTAAAGTAATAATCTCATTAACAACCGTACCAATAGCTGACAGGAAACTCCTCAATGGGGTTTTATGGAGTAGCACGAGGTCTGGCGCAGATGGTACCCAGTTATACTATTAAACCCACTTCCATTAGAGTTTATTTATGAACGATTTCCGTGCGGTGCGGTTTGAATCCGTGTTACTCCTTTAAGGGCACAAAATAAAAAAAAAGCAGACCAATAAATAGCATATACATCTTTTGCTTGCTTAGTGTTTTCGGCAAGACAAATAAACATGAGGGAAGAGTCCTTAATGTTATGGTCAAAGTAAGGCATGTTTATCACTTAAAATCAACAAACATGAGCAAAAACGAATGACAACTGATCTGATATAAATTTAGTACAAAGTAAAACAGCAAACCACACCCTAAGCAAATTAGTATTACCGGCAATATTAATTGCAGTGAATCGCAATATTATTTAGTTAATATTCTATGTATAATTATGACCTATTAAGAAATGTAAAACCTAAGTAAATTACTCAAGTATTACAGTTGACTATGAAAGTTTCTTCTGTAACGGAGAAATCGTTTTTTAAGGCGTGTGCAGGGTGGCAAACAAATTGCATATCATTTTGCACAGAGGTTTTATTCCTTCCAGAAAGCGTACTAAAACACGGAGTGGCACAAGAGACTGGAGAGGTTTTTCAAAATAAAATTGTTTTCCGCTGTCAATAGATAAATTTTTTACAAGCTGTGCTGAACGTTTTGGTAATGTACCAGCATCATTTAGTTAATTGCATCGTACTTATTTTAACACATGAAACATTTAGGCCTTTAAGTAAACCATCTTGCTTTCACTGACATTTTTGACATGATTTAGTCTGACTTTATGAACATGATTCATGATAGTGAATATATATATATATATATATATATATATATATATATATATATATATATATATATATATATACTATTTGACATCAGCAAGAGAAGAAAGAATGGATAAAGACAATAAATAACATAATTAGGTAAACTTGAAAGAATATAAAGCTGGCAAAAATTCTATGCTATGTCTACTCTTATGAGTTTAGTTTTATGTAGGTTTCTCCAAACGTAAAACATCATACGTAATTTAACTATTTTTCAAAATTATAGTGGATCTAGAGTATGTGATACTTTCTCCCACGTAACAAATTAGTATAAACGTGTCGAATGCAAAGAATATTTTAATATCTTATCTTCACCAGAATGCATGCATGTAGGTAGGTAGTTACCGAGGCAGGTAGGTATATTTGCATGCATATATGTATATATGTATGTATGTATGTATGTATGTATGTATGTATGTATGTATGTATGTATGTATGGATGCATGTATGTATGTATTTATGTATGTATGTATGTATGTATTTATGTATGCATGTATTTGCCCGTGCGTGTTTCTAGTTTGATAACTAACTATACTAACCACTTGACGGACTCGGAGTTGTGTTGGGGGTCCTTGGAGGATCAGGTTCTATGGAAGACAAATGAATGTCAGTTAGAATTGCTCTATATAGTACTGAGTTAGTTTTAACCTGTAGCACAATGGCATTTGCCATTCAATATACATGATTCATAACACACCTGTTAGGTTGGAAACTGTTTAGGTCGAAGACGAATGTCCTAGAAGTGGTCCAGCGAAAATGAGGAAACATGTATCCACTTACAGATTGATGAAATTATGACAAATATTAATATAAAGATTTTCTGGTCGAAAATGTAAAAAAAATATTACGGGATAGCTCTGAGAGATACTGCGTTAGGTTTACGTTATAAACCGATACCAATAGTAGTATATATATATATATATATATATATATATATATAT
>JAECUM010057807.1:0-14817 GCA_016617855.1 Megalonaias nervosa
TTACTAATGTAGCGTGAATTTACTTTAATTTTTCAAAATTAATAAAATAATCCACGCATGAGTTATCGTTCGTTAAGGTCAAAATACGTTAGAGCTAAAAATAACTCTACGCACTTGGTATATAAAACTGACGTGAGTTTAAGGTTATTAGAGTTAAATTATTCCTCTCTGTTACAAATTGCTGCTTCACTAACAGCGATGCTTACAGAAAACAGATAGATCACTAAATAATTAACGAAAAACGATATATATCGTGTCCGTAGGGACTTAAACCTCTATAGATAACATGTATTACAAAGAAGATAATCGTTTATTGCTCTACACAGAGACAGAGCAGAGTTATCGCGCTTCATTATATAATCAATTACAGTGAAAAAAATAATTTTTATCTGTGTTTTTGAGAGAAATGTATATAGAGACCTGCCAAGTGTTACAATTTAGACCCTCTCTCTCAAGTTATTGACAAAATTAAGCTAGAATTATCGCATGAATACGAACAGAAAAAGATTATAAACTTTCGTATAAGACAGTTAAGAGAGTATTGTGATAATGGCTAAACAAAACCCTTGGCAAAACTGAAAAGTTTATTTATTTATTTATATTCTGCCTGGTAAGAAAATGTTATTCTATCTTTGATAGACATCAGATTGAATAAAATAACTATTATGTCTGTGTTTTGTGATATCATCCACTTTCTGCAAACAAGCATCAGAATGACACAATAACTATTCTATCTTTTATCAGAATAACAAACAACTATTCTGACCCGATATTTTTTTTTGTTATGATAAAAACGTATTATGATAACGCTCTATGAGCGTACATACAGATTAATATTTAGTTCTTCATTTCTTGTGTCCAGAATGCGATTGCTTTGGTCTGTAAGTTTAAAGTGTATCCTTGATAATAACGGATTATGAACTCGCAGGTACACGGGATTAATTGGTTCTGATACAATTAACCAACCGGGAGGTGCCAACGGGCTAAAACTGTATAATATGTACCCTTGCTGGGCCTGGCTAGACTTAGAAAGATCTACCTGATAGCTACCTTCAATAACATCACATACCAGATTGACTGCAATTGTTGTTGTTATATTTACAATGCCTGGTGATATATGACGTCCGGCACCAAAGGGATTGTTATTGTGTTTCAGTATAACCGTTGGTGGGGCTATTTTTCTCCATGATTCAATTACTTCCGGATAATATTCTTCAATAAGATCATTTAATGATTTCTTCATTTCAGCGTTATTTAAATCTGGTATAACAAATGTTTGTAAATCTTTTTCTGTTATTTTATAATGATTAAGAAATAATTGCTTCAATTCTGGATTTGTTAAAGAATTTCCATCGAGTTTAGTCACAATGTTTATAATATTTCGATTGGCGATGTACAAATCAAATAAGATCCTATTTAAATGTTTTATTGACTCGATTATTTGCTGCTTTACGTTATGATCATAATGTTGAGATAATGAAATAAGTAAATTTCTTAAATCATTAAATGTTTTATCGTATTCAGGTTTAAAAGTATTTAAAAATTCTTTAAAAAATTTTTCATCAATAATATATCGAATCCCCCCCACCTCCCCTGGTGCCAGGATAATAACAAATGCTGATCTGGTCATCTTGGGGATCCTTTTACCGTCAAAATCGGTAAAGTAATATGTATCGTCGTTTGGAAATCCAAATCCTATACGATTCCATGGATATTTTTCTCGATATTCTGGATTTTTAATGAATTTTTCTTCACTCGTTTTAAATTCTTCTATTTTTGGTTTTGAAACTCCATTATAAACAGGTGCAACTTCAGGCCATCCTAACACGGATCTAATCGAACTTTGATACATATCTACGAGGTAATCAGGAGAATTTGTTTCAATAACCGCTGATAGTGTTGGTTCATGAACAGTGATCGCTATTTTAGATTCTTTCCCTGTGATAGATTTAATTCTGCGTTGGAATTCATCATTAATCTGTTCTATGTGATAACTGCCCGTTGAAATTCCAACAACTTGCCAGTCAGGTGTTCCATCTGGTTTATTTTTATTCGCAAATACCAGTGAATTATTTGGTTGTTGTCCACCAAACGGTTTTGACCTGATATTAGGCCAGCTATGATAAACTCGTAATTGCGCTAATGCTATTTCCTTTGCTGAAATTGCGGTTGGAAAGTTAACGCTAAATTCAGGATTGGTTGAACTTAATGATATCATAGTAGTTTTTGACGGCGTTGTATTAGCTACGATCTGCTGAAGTAATTCTAACGATGACATTATTATTATCGTCATTATTTAATTCTCCATCTTTCCGTTATTGTCACTAGCGATTATGAATGCTTCATCGTAGGTTTTCATTATCGTTACGAACTCCTCATCATATTTTTTACCATCACTGAGATACGCTGAAATATACGAGCATAATTTAGTGTAGGCGGCTGTTGCTGTGTGCAATTTCATTACGTACTCGTTTAGTTTATCATTTGTACACGTAGATATTTTCTTAGAGATAATACTGAAAATACCTGCGCATGTTGTTGCCGTTGAAACTATAATTGTTACAACTGCAGGCGCTGTCATCGTTATTGTTGATGGTAATAATCCAGTTCCAGCAATAACAGCAGAAACCGAGTATACCATTATATCAATAACAACCATACGTCGCCGATATTTTTTTACCTTTATCGTGTAATCGTCGATGATATTTTTTAGTTTGGTTTGACACTCACATACTTGAGTGTATCTGTGACGTTGAACATCGATAAATGACTCTTGATTCATTATATTTATCTAGATAACTAATTGAGGAGTTTCAGCTACAAACTCAATACAGCACCATTAAGTCACTGCGGTTAACTTTTTATCATTCGCTATCAGCATAAACGTTTCCTCGACATCTTTATTTAACACTATAGACACAATTCCAGAAAAATCATCGGTTGAATGACGCCATGGAAATGTGGTAAATATACTGAATTTTGCACTGCTAAACACAGATAATCTATATACACCAGTGACCTCTGCGGTATGTTTAAAAGTGTTATTTTCCTGCGACCATGTTGCTTTTCCTCATGCGACTGTGTACACGATATTGTTAGCTCGTCCGTGTGGAATTTTAACGAGATCAGTTTTTTGAATAATATTAGGAATACCACTAATGATATCGTTGAGTCTTGTGTTAATGTCAGCGAGATTAATAATAACAGTTGGTGGAGTTCCAAAAAAGTCATTAATAGATCTGTGTACATTTCTACGAAAATTTAGAAATGTTTGTACATGATTAATATATTCAGTTCTAAATGTAGCAATTCCATCATTGATTGTCGTTAACGAAGTCATTATTGGGAATTTCCTTATCATCGACGTATTTCTTCGTTGCGGCGTCAAAATCTGTTTCTGGTGTTCTGAGATTATTAATACCATTATTATTCATGTCGAGAAATGCACGCATTATACTACCGCGCACTGACACGTACTTGGATTCTTGATCATCGACGTATTTTTTTGTTGCTGCGTCTGTATTTGCGATTGGATCTCCAAGATATGTAATTTTTCTTCCTGACATAATAATATCACCGGTAAATACATCACCAGTTTTCTTAACATAGTCGTTAACCGATTTACCGGAATCCTGTATTTTACCTTGATCAGTAAAAGTAACGATATTATTAACAACCGCGTTGGGAATTCGTACAAGTACATCTGGTAGTTGTATGTTACTCGTTTTAATCGTCCTTGTTTGTCCTGAAAAACGACGACTTCATTTTGATCCACACTTGTTATATTTAATAAATCATCGATTTCATTTCTAAGCTGATCAAGAGTTGCATATTTAGATAAATCGATCTTCTCCTTATCTTTGCGAATAGATCTTCCATAAATATCTACCATTATATTTACTGATATCTGTTTAAGTGTTATGACGTAGTGTAGTGAACGCGTGCACGACTTTATGAGGCGGTGCTGCTGATTTTGATACAGCATCAAGCACAGCGAGGGTTTCACGACCGCATATTGGAGGATCAGTTATTTTTGTGTTGGTAGCGTTGAATACCAGATTGGAATATCACCGGTAACGTACTTTAAAATTCTTTTGGTGGTGCTAATCCATACGAATCGAAATAAATAATTCCACGTGGATCAATTGCATATCCGACCCAGTGCGTGCCTGGGCCAGAGTTTTTATCGAGATTAATGATACCGGTTTCAATATTGTTTGGTTTTTTTGGTAATTGATCGCGCATAAAACACCTCTGAAGTTTTTTATTTTTAGTTTTTTAGCAGCATTAAGTAAATCAAAATTGGACATGGGTGATATTAGTAAACTGTCCCGGGAAGTCTTAGACCCTTTCCGTACCACGAATACGGGGTCCCTGGTAATCTTAGACCCTTTCCGTATGAATACGGGGTTCCTGGTAGTCTTAGACCTTTTCCCTTTTTTTTGATTCCCTTTCCTGTTGCTTTCTTTAATGCCATTCCAGCAGCAGTTCCAACAGCGCCTAATGCAGCTGCTTTTGCAACAGCTGGGGCTGCAGCTGCTATTAAAGCTGGTATAGCTGCGAGAAGTGGAAATATACCACCCGATTTAGCGATGTCTTTGATGGCGCCCGCAGAAAGATTAAGTTTGACGCCTTTATTTGATTTTTTAGCTTCATTGAAGTTTTTGAACTGACGCTCGGTCAACGATAGTTTATTTGACCGGTCATTTGTTCTCGCTTTAGCGATATTTTTATTCCACAGTTATTTTTTGATGCTGATTGCAGCTTTTTAATCTGACCAGGAGTCAGACTCACACTAACTTGATGATATGACATTATTAATATTATGAACGATCTAATTACATGTTATTTACATATTTTCTACTGGGGCATCAATAACTCTCATTCGTCCACCAACACCTTCGAGTAACATCGATTTATCGCTGAGTATAACGGCTATTGCTCTGTAATTAGGGATATATAGAATGTTTCTATTAACGCGAGCTCGAAAATGAATATCTACAACAGATTGTCTGGTTAAATCTAAATGTTCTAGTGAAAAGTAATAAATCGGATACAGCGTGTAAAATCTAGCTGCGATATTTGTAAACCAGTATCAATGTTTTGATCACGTCCCATGAATGTCATTAATCGATGATATGCACGTGCTACATGATTATTTTCAAAATTCAGTAATATATCCTCGGATGGTTCTTGATGTCCATTTATCCTTAATGAAACTTCAGAAACACCAAGTTTGTCAAATATCATTAAACTTTTTATTTGATTGTTTACACGTGTATTATCTTGAAGCTCAATAAATATGTGTCTTGGTGCAGAAACACCTTGCTGAGAAGCTATTTGCCATGTAAATAAACCATTAATTGCACTCTGAACAATATCTGTGGTCATTGTTAACCATGACAACGTTGATTTACCACCTTGACTCATAAAAGATAGTAACCGATCTTCTTCAGATATTGTTGGAGTCATCACTGGCATCCACAGGGAAAGTTTTGTTAGTGATACTTTACCATGAAGTGCCTCAGTTGCAGCAGCATTAACTCCTTCAACATGCCACACTGCATCATTATCATCGCTTTTTCGCACAAGTACAACTGTGTGTTTGGCTCCAAAAATGACTTTTCTGACATTTCTGCAAAATCCAAATATGTGTGACAGTGGAATTGCACATGAAAACCTTCTATCTTTCAACATTGATTTACGTGTTGTAAATCCTAAATTAAATTCTGGATCTACATTAATAATCATACTTTCGACATCAGCGTCAGCGTTGTTGGCGTTGTTTCTAGGTCGTCTTATATTATATTGTTTGTGCTTTGAAGAATTAGAAGTATCTTTTGAGAACATCATTGATGGACCAGCTGATCTTGAGTAATCGTCGCTATATCTTGAAGGCCAAGTATTGTTGTAGCAACGTCGACGTCTTTCTGAATTGATTCAATATCTTTTCCGTCAATCATGTACGTAGCGCTGTCAAATAACGCCATAATACCATTATTAATAAAACCAAAACCATCATTATTATCGTATTCAGTATTATCCGCTTTATAAATTTTACCTTCTACTTCAATAAATGCTTCAGCGGGTAAGAAATACCTACTTGTATCCTGAACCTGTAGTTCGATTCGTCCACGCTGATCTGGCAGTCGTGCGTCGTAAGAATAATACTGATAATCGCGCACAGACTCATCTTTGAGAACTGGTGCGTCCATGTCAAACGCGGGGTCAGATATACGCTTAAACATCTTTATTATTATCGTCTTCGTCTAACACGAAGACCACTTCCTGCTATCAGACTAGCGGTTATATTTTTTTCTTTGTCTGACATCGGGACATCAGCTAACTCCGCTAGTTTTTGATTAGCGGCTTGATTTATTATTTTACTTACACTTGCGGGCATCACTTCAGTGCTGGCCAATTTCACAGGTTGAGGTCGGGTCGCTTGTGGTCTGCGTATTAATCGTGCTAGTCTATCTTTGTTTGCTGAGAATGCTTTGCTAGCAATATTACCAACAGCGCCTATACCTTTTTCACGAACAACATCAATAGCTTTCATTCCTAGTTGCTTTGCAATCGGTATTGCTTTTGGGGCTATTCTTCTAAACAGACCCTGAACAACATCACCTAATCCATCTCCGTAGGTCGTTTTGTATACCGGTAATCGAGAGTTTATTACCCTGACCATGGTAGGTCCACGAGTATTGTGTATGATCATTTTATTATTAAGTGACTTTATAACTAATTACATACTTAGTCACTATAATAATCATCGGCGAATTCATTAATGAGAGACCGATATACATTAATATCCATGATACCGCCTGTAAATAATCTTTTACAAATATCAGCTACTTCATTAATGATTTCTGGGGAATTATTACCAGCTCGTTTTCCTCCAATGAGAATTTCTAGTCGATCGACATCAGCAAGAACGTTATTGGGACAAGTAATAAGACCACTTCCAGTTGCGCCAGGAGAAGTGTCTGACGGAATATATTCTTCTTCTTCCTCTTCAATTGGTTTCGGTGATGTTTTTTTACTTGATTTCGGTGGTGTCTTTGGTAATTCTGGATAATCACGAAGTGATTGCTCAAATATTTTTGGTGTTTTTTGTTGTCCTTGTTGTTTTTGTTGTTGTTCTTGTTGTTTTTGTTGTTTTTGTTTTTGTCTTGTTGTTTTTGTTGTTTTTGTTTTTGTTCTTGTTTTTGTTGTTGTCCTTGTTGTTTTTGTTGTTTTTGTTGTTGTTCTTGTTGTTCTTGTTGTTTTTGTTGTTGTTCTTCCTCTTGATCTTCCTCCCTTATTCTTGAATGAATTAAATTATTAATTTTCCTAGTATAATTCTTATATAATGGATCATCATCTCTAGCTCGTTCAACATTCATATATATGCGATATAAATATTTTCGCCATTGTTTATTGTTTTTAATATCCTTTACGTGTTCAGGTTTCATTAATTTACCTCTTTGACTAACACTATCCACAGCAAACTCAACTAGTTGATCTTGGTTCCTCAAATTTTTAATTACCTTAATAGTTTTTTCATCAAATTTATTTATCAATTCAGCGGTACTTAGACTTACTGATTTTGGTTTAGGGGCTGGTGCTTCAGCACTTCTGGTTGATCTTCATCCTCAAGTATTTCCGGGACTGTCATCGCAGCAACTATTTCGGCTGGAAGTTCACGTAAAATTTCTTTTGTCTTTTTTGTTCTTTTTGCTATTTCTTAGTTGCTTCAGCGGTTTTCTCTAACACAGGTTGAATACCTTTAGTGGTCTCAGTGATAGGTTTAAATAATTTTTTTATCCTCCTCAAATTCAACTTGAGATTCCTGACGCGATTGTAGTTGTTGCTTAACAGAATCACGAACGGGTAGATATTTTTTAATTGCCTCTAGTCGCCCTCGAGCTAATTTAGCTGAGTGTGGTTCTCCAATACTCATTATTGATAATATCTATAATGGCTATTTAATTCATAGCAGCAGAGAGGGTGGACGACATACGCGTAGTGACCAGCACGTGAAAAAATCAGAAAAAAATCTGGTCAATTAGAGAAGTTTTTACTGTTAAGCCAAAAACTTTTTTTTCAGCCTTCGTAGGAACCCTTAAATTTCAAAAATAAGGTCTCTAAAAAGTTGTAGGGTCCACTCTCTGTGCTGCTAAGACGTTGACGTTGCTACAACAATATTGGGTCTAGCACGATACAGCGATGATTATTCAAGATCAGCTGGTCCATCAATGATGTTTCTAAAGGACACTTCTGACCACCCTAATAACACACAATATGATATAAGACGACCTAGAAACTTCGCCAACAACGCCGATGCTGATGTGTGGTCGGTGGTTCATGGTGTTAATCCAAATTTTAACTTAGGATTTACAACACGTAAATCAATGTTGAAAGATAGAAGGTTTTCATGTGCAATTCCACTGTCACACATATTTGGATTCTGCAGAAATGTCAGAAAAGTCATTTTTGGAGCCAAACATACGGTTGTACTTGTGCGAAAAGGCGATGATAATGATGCAATGTGGCATTTTGAAGGAGCTGATGCTAATGCAACTGCGGCACTTCATGGTAAAGTATCACTAACAAAACTTTCCCTGTGGATGCCAGTGATGACTCCAACAATATCTGAAGAAGATCGGTTACTATCTTTTATGAGTCAAGGTGGTAAATCAGCGTTATCATGGTTAACGATGACCACAGATGTTGTTCAGAGTGCAATTAATGGTCTATTCACATGGTAAATAGCTTCTCAGCAAGGTGTTTCTGCACCAAGACATATATTTATTGCGCTTCAGGATAATACACGTGTAAGCAATCAAACAAAAAGTTTAATGATATTTGACAAACTTGGTGTTTCTGAAGTTTCATTAAGGATAAATGGACATCAAGAACCATCCGAAGATATATTACTGAATTTTGAAAATAATCATGTAGCACGTGCATATCATCGATTAATGTCGTTCATGGGACGTGATCAAAACATTGATACTGGTTTACAAATATCGCAGCTAGATTTTACATTGCTGTATCCGATTTATTACTTTTCACTAGAACATTTAGATTTAACCAGACAATCTGTTGTAGATATACATTTTCGAGCTCGCGTTAATAGAAACATTGTAAATATCCCTAATTACAGAGCAATCGCAGTTATACTCAGCGATAAATCGATGTTACTCGAAGGTGTTGGTGGACGAATGAGAGTTATTGATGCTCCAGTAGAAAATATGTAAAATATTTTCTAAACATGTAATTAGATCGTTCATAATATTATAAATATCATATCATCAAGTTAGTGTGAGTCTGACTCCTGGTCAGATTAAAAAGCTGCAATCAGCATCAAAAAATAACTGTGGAATAAAAATATCGCTAAAGCGAGAACAAATGACCGGTGCAAATAAATTATCGTTGACCGAGCGTCAGTTCAAAAACTTCAATGAAGCTAAAAAATCAAATAAAGGCGTCAAACTTAATCTTTCTGCGGGCGCCATCAAAGATATTGCTAAATCGGGTGGTATATTTCCACTTCTCGCAGCTATACTAGCTTTAATAGCAGCTGCAGCCCCAGCTGTTGCAAAAGCAGCTGCGCTAGGTGCTGTTGGAACTGCTGCTGGAATGGCATTAAAGAAAGCAACCGGACAAGGAATCAAAAAAAAGGGAAGCGGTCTAAGACTACCAGGAACCCCGTATTCGTGGTACGGAAAGGGTCTAAGATTACCAGGGACCCCGTATTCGTGGTACGGAAAGGGTCTAAGACTTCCCGGGAGAGTTTACTAATATCACCTATGTCCAATTTTGATTTACTTAATACTGCTAAGCAACTAAATATAAAAAACTTCAGAGGTGTTTTTATGCACGATCTATTACCAAAAAAACAAAACAATATTGAAACCGGTATCATTAATCTCGATAAAAACTCTGGCCCAGGCACGCACTGGGTCGCATATGCAATTGATCCACGTGGAATTATTTATTTCGATTCGTATGGATTAGCGCCACCAAAAGAATTTTTAAAGTACGTTACCGGTGATATTCCAATCTGGTATTCAACGCTACCAACACAAAAAATAACTGATCCTCCAATATGCGGTCGTGAAACCCTCGCTGTGCTTGATGCTGTATCAAAATCAGCAGCGCCACCTCATAAAGTCGTGCACGCGTTCACTACACTACGTCATAACACTTAAACAGATATCAGTAAATATAATGGTAGATATTTATGGAAGATCTACTCGCAAAGATCAGAAGAAGGTCGATTTATCTAAATATGCAACTCTTGATCAGCTTAGAAATGAAATCGATGATTTATTAAATATCACAAGTGTGGATCAAAATGAAGTCGTCGTTTTTCAGGACAAACAAGGACGATTAAAAACGAGTAACATACAATTACTAGATGTACTTGTACGAATTCCCAACGCGGTTGTTAATAATATCGTTACTTTCACTGATCAAGGTAAAATACAGGATTCCGGTAAATTGGTTAACGATTATGTTAAGAAAACTGGTGATGTATTTACCGGTGACATTATTATGTCAGGAAGAAAAATTACGTATCTTGGAGATCCAATCGCAAATACAGACGCAGCAACAAAAAAATACGTCGATGATCAAGAATCCATGTACGTGTCAGTGCGCGGTGGTATAATGCGTGCATTTCTCGACATGAATAATAATGGTATTAATAATCTCAGAACACCAGAAACAGATTTTGACGCCGCAACGAAGAAATACGTCGACGATAAGGAAATTCCAATAACGACTTCGTTAGCGACAATCAATGATGGAATTGCTACATTTAGAACTGATTATATTAATCATGTACAAACATTTCTAAATTTTCGTAGAAATATAAACAGATCTATTAACGAATTTTTTGGAACTGCATCAGTCTTTGACATAAAACTTACCGACATTAACATGAAAATCAACGATATTGTTAGTGGAATTCCTAATATCATTGAAAAAAACGAATCTTATTAAAATTCCTCACAAGCAGATCTTCAACGTAGTATACACAGTAGCATCAGGATTAGGAGTATGGACACTGCAAGATAATAATCTCAAACACACCGCAGAAGTCACTGGTGTATACAGATTGTCCGTATTTAGTAGTGCAAAATTCAGTATATTTACTACATTTCCATGGCGTTATTCAAACGATACTTTTTCTGGAGTTGTATCTGTTATAATAAATAAAGATGCGGAAGAAACATTTCTGCTGGAGGCATTTGATAAAAAATTAACCAGAGCACTATACTGGTGGTGTCTGAAATTTGTGTGTGAAACTCCTCAGTTAGTTATCTAGATAAGTATAATGAATCAAGAGTCATTTATGGACGTTCAACGTCACAGATACGCTCAAGTATGTGAGTGTCAAACCAAACTAAAAAATATCATCGACGATTACACGATAAAGGTAAAAAAATATCGGCGACGTATGGTTGTTATTGATATAATGGTATACTGGGTTTCTGCTGTTATTGCTGGAACTGGATTATTACTATCAACAATAACGATGACAGCGCCTGCAGTTGTAACAATTATAGTTTCCACGGCAATAACATGCGCAGGTATTTTCAGTATTATCGCTAAGAAAATATCTACGTGTACAAATGATAAATTAAACGAGTACATAATGAAATTGCACACAGCAACATCATCTTATTCTAAATTATCATCTTATCTTTCGTCGTATCTCAGCGATGGTAAAATATCCGATGAGGAATTCGCAACGATAATGGAAACTTATCATGAGGCATTCAAAGTAGATTCTAATTATAAAGTGGAGGGTTGAATTTCCGCTCTATTAAATACGGAATATTCTAAATAATGTCGTCGTTAGAATTATTACAGCAGATCGTAGCTAATACAACGCCGTCAAAAACTACTATGATATCATTAAGTTCAACCAATCCTGAATTTAGTGTTAATTTTCCAACCGCAATTCCAGTAAAGAAAATTGCATTAGCGCAGCTTCGAATTTATCATAGTTGGCCTAATATTAGTTCAAAACCATTTGGTGGACAACCAGCAAATAATTCACTGGTATTTGCGAATAAGAATAAACCGGATGGAAGTCCTGATTGGCAAGTTGTTGGAATTACAACGGGTAGTTATCAAATAGACGAGATTAATGATGAGTTCCAACGCAGAATTAAATCTTTCACAGGGGAAGAATCTAAAATAGCGATTACTGCTTACGAACCAACACTATCAGCGGTGATTGAAATAAATTCTCCTGATTACCTCGTAGATATTTATCAAAGTTCGATTAGATCAGTGTTAGGATGGCCTGATATTCCACCCATTTATCAAGGACCACCAGAACCACAACGATCTGATTTCGTCATGGATAAAAAAAATATTTATACAACTTCCAGAATATCGAAAAGTAAAAGAGGCTTATCCATGGCAAAAATATTTAGGCGATGAAAGAGTTATACATTATATAGATAGAGTAGAAACTATTTTATAAAACCTATTAATGGTAAAAAAGGTAAAATAACAATACTTGATATTGATTTAATAAATTCATATGCTAATACAATTAAATCTGAACATGAACGTGTATTTAATAATCTACGAAATTTATTTTCAAGTATTAATGTTTCTTACAACGATGATTTAAAAAATCAAATAATTGCCTCAATACAACATTTGAATCAAGTTGCTTCAGACCTAGAGTTTATGAATAATGTTATTGTTAACAGAGAAAAACATTTATATAAACCAGCAACAAATAGATATGTTGTAGGTTATATAGTTAATGAAGACGATCCAGAACAGCGTGTTCCACTCAATCGTTTATTTACAACAGTATTTCTTAAACATTTCGGAATTACGCAAGAACAACTACCAACATTCATCATTCCCGGATTTGACTCATCCGAGTTAAAGAAATCAGTTAATGATTTTATTGATGAACAGTTTAAAAAAATATGTGATTCATGGAGAAAAATAGCCCCACCACCGGTTATACTAAAACACAATAACAACCCTTTTGGTGCCGGAAGTCATATATCGCCAGGCATTGTAAACATAACATCAGTTATTGCAGTCAGTCTGGTATGCGATGTTATTGAAGGTAGCTATCAGGTAGATCTTTCTAAGTCTAACCAGGTCCAGCAAGGGTACATATTATACAGTTTTAGCCCATTAGCCCCACCAGGTTGGTTAATTGTATCAGAGCCAATTAACCCCATGTACCTGCGAGTTCATAATCCGTTATTATCAAGGATATACTTTAAACTTACAGACCAAAGCAATCGCATTCTGGACACAAGAAATGAAGAACTATATGTAAATCTGTATGTGAAATCATAATACGTTTTTATCACAATGCGTTATCATAACAAAAAAAAAAATATCCGGATGTTGTCTATGATACGTAATAGTTGGTATACAATACAGTATATTATATGCTTGTCAATATAACCTTGCCTGCGGTCTCATTCAATGCTAATCGGCAACTTTCCCTATGTAGCAACCAGTAACTGACAAAATAATAATACTGTATTCTTTGTTTACATAAAATCCGCGCACAAGATTTCTCATAGTGCACAATCGAAATCTATTGTCTAGAAGGCTGTGGCGGCATATTGATTATTCTATAACGGCTGTGTATCTGTGGCCGATTACTGCGTAAAGTTATTTTAAGAATACACTATGACTAAATCAATTTCCTTGGTAACGGCTTACACATAGACTCAATGTTATACAGAATTATATATATTTTTTGGAAATTAGAAATATAAAATCCCATTTTACACAGAAAACTGTGGTTTTTGTTATTGTAGTTTTTAGGAAATAGGTTATTGGTAAACACATACTAACTTTTTCAATATGCATTTATAACAAGGTCCGATAGCTCAATTGATAGCGCGTAGAAACTCTCATCCGGAGGGTCATGGTTCGAAACCCGAGAAAGACATATGTCTGCGGGAGGCGATTTTAGGCCAAGATTTATAATTTATTGGGGGCTCCAGCCCCCTCGTCTTCAGAGTATACCAATCCACTACGTCAACACGTGGTGGATTCACTTTTGTGAATCACCCATTGGTTGATCGTTATGGGTTGGTGTGCTGGCGTGAAGACGGCATTTCATCATCATCATCATATCATCATCATATCATCTCATCAAAAATATACAGCGGGGGGTGGTATGAGGTCGTGACCTTGTGACTTCACTAAAGGGGTACCCCACACAAGGGCCATTCCAAAAGACACAATCGCAAAACTAAAAATAAACCTAATGAGATTCCAGGTCACAAAGACCAATCAGCCTTTGAGTTCTTAGAGTTTCGGTTAAGGATATCTAGGAATTCTTGTAAGGCAATAAACAGAATCTGATTGGTCACTAAAATAAGACCTACACGTGTATAAACAACCCTCTGAGTTCCTAGAGTTTCGGTTACGGATATTTAGGAATTCTTTTGGGGGTAAACAAATAACACGCACAGACAGCCCTCTGAGCCTCTAAAGTTTCGGTTTCAGATATTTAGGGGTTCTCTTGGGGGTAAATGTCTAAACAAAGATTCGGAACCTCATTAGGTTTATCTGATACAACTATGGAATGGTAGACCGAATATCACCCCGCGCTGTATATTTTTGTTTATTTTTATATTAAATATACACTTATTATATAATGAATTTTGAAAATATCAATATCATTGTTTCTGCGATTAAAAAATTACAACATAACGGTATCAATGTATCTGATTATCTTAATGCTGAAAAGATTTTATGTGATTTTGACTCATTACAACAACGAAAGAACGAGAACAGATTCACGCTATCCGCTGATTA
>JAECUM010057808.1:0-10000 GCA_016617855.1 Megalonaias nervosa
TATATAGAGAGAGAGAGAGAGAGAGAGAGAGAGAGAGAGAGAGAGAGAGAGGCCCAAAGGAATCATAAAGCTTAAGAGTTACAATGATCATCATTTTGGGATTCCATGCCATGGCTTTATTTTTGTTCGGAAAAAGATAAACTAATAAATTGAATAATATATTTGTATAAATATTATGCATTGAATTTAAGATCTTTATCAGAGATAGACTCATGATCATTGAATCAAAATCCAGTTGCAGCGATAATCTTTGACCGGTTCAAGAATACAAGTAAATTTTATCCGATGAAAAGACATTTTACGATCACAATCAAACTTGAACTACCTAGAAGTATCTTAAAGCCAAAATACCAAGCACTCGAACAATTGTATACAATATGCACACAAACCGGTTATACCGATACTATAAAATACTGAGAAAATACATAAAAGGTTTGATTTTAAGATGATATATGAAATATTCTGATTGATCAAGTTAAACACGCTTACTTAATTACATTATAAAACGTTCAGAGGAAATATATTCTCACGAAAATATGATATTTCTCTGTTGTTTTTCTTGACTGCAAGAAAAAAGCTTGATCAAATATATAATTACCATCTCAGTCATAATTATACTTGAAAACGATAGGGAGATCAGGCATTGAGGAGTGTTGATTGCACCAGAAATTAATTGATAATCCAAATATGAGCATATCGTTTATTTCCGAAATAGACAGCAAGATTGTCAACACACTCATACATTTACGTATGAACACAGAAGTGAACAAAATAAAAAATTATTTTTTTATATATAAATACCACAAGCATTAAAATCTCTTGTTTACTGTATCAGTCCGCGCAGGAAAAGTGTTATAAAAGAAAAGAACCTCTTCATTCTGGCATGAAACCAGTCATTAGTTTACAAAATACACAATTTAAAGCATTATATCTACAATCTACAAATGTACATTGTACAATCTAAAGTTGAAAAAGATCGCTGGCCTTAATTTATTGTTAAATTTTGGGACTTCTTTTATTTTGCTGTAGTGATGAAGTCATTAATCGCATTTACACAAATTGGAGAAACACATCCATGCAAATAGAAGGTTTTAGCCATAAAATAAATAAAACAAAAATAAAATCTACAAGTTTTCAGTAGATTCAAGGAAATATTTCATTCGTAAAGTGGACACATTTTGTATTATCATTCGTGGCTTCGCCACACTTGACAATACAATATTTCCATTTCACTTGTGAAATATTAACTTACATCACCTCAAGAAACGTAGATATCCTCTATATACTAAGCGATCTAGATTGATTTCGGTAAAAATATTACTCTCTGTAATAATTAGCATGCTAGGGATGCTAGTGATTTCATTTTAATATTCGTTTTCAGGTGGAATTGCAGAATTAGCCGTTTATACTGCCAAATCTAAAAGAAAGATGAGTAAATAGTGTAATACAATTCTAGGAGGATACATAACTGAAATTTACAGACAAAGAGAGATATATTTACATACATGCGCATGAAGAGTAAACTGGTAGAAGCTATTTTCCTCGTAATCTAGATCTTGAAGAAGGTAGATGTATCCACTCTGTGGATCTATGCTGAACGTCTTGTTGTACTTTTCCCTCCAATAGCTAGACTAAAATCAGAAATGTGTTCTTTACGTTTCATATAGAAGTAAACTTGGGGATATAAACTTAATGTAATTGTGAAATATTTGATTGTGTGAACTAAAGAGATATTCAAGCAAAGGTTTGATTTTGAACTGGCCTTTGTGAGATATAAATATAGTCCGCACTGAGTTAAATAGGAGAGCGCACAAGAGAATGCCATCTCCTGAAGCATGCACATCGTTGAAAGAGATGACTGAATCTAATAATATAAATAAGCAAGATTGTATACTTGGTGTCCAGATGATGTGCGGTTAACACACAATACTGTTAGAACACTCAATGTTTGGGTGGCAAAACAGTTCTTAAATATTATTTCTTTGCGTATTCTGTTTAATTATAAGGCTGACCGGTGAAATCGTAAACTGAATTAATAAAATTATTAACGGAAATCTAAATAATACGGTTTTGATAATACAAATACATATATCACTAAAAAAATCTTAAGGCACTTGGCTATATTCAAATTATACAGCCGTCGTGGAAAAAGTGCTCACGATTATTTGATTATATCTCGTGGGAAAATGCTCAGGGAATTGCAAGATTTCAAACTGTAATGTTTAGCAACTTTGCACGCTATCCACCTCCACGCCACCCTCCCCCCTCACCCTCTCTTCAATAGACAATGTGTGTGTATATATATATATATATATATATATATATATATATATATATATATATATATATATATATATGCTGACCAACCATGTCTTATCATTCATCAATGTGTATACTAGATGCAGGTATGTCTTAAGTTTTTTCCTCTTCTCCAAAAGAAACATCGCTATACGCAACTAATAAAATTTCTCGCAACGACTGTTTCATCATTTTGGAGAGCACAATAATATTTAGAAGGTCATGCTACATTTTAACAAATTCATTCTAGGCTTGATATTTTGTTTTACTTTATGTCGCTCTTTTTAAAGATTCTTATTCTAATGCAATTTATCATCAAGTGTACTCACTTAACAGATGAAGTGTTTCGTAAAAAGGTTTGGAAGGCAATACAGTCAAGCTTTCGGGACAGGACATAATCAAGTAATACCAATAATAACGCAAGCAGTAACACAAACATTTACAAAGGAGAGTAAGAATGACACAAACGTCAGTAAATCACAAGTGAGATTTTATTGTGATATAATATGCAAAGTTGTTTGTCAATGTGACATTTCCAAGCCACATCAGATGCATACACACCTGTAAAAGTCTTAAACAGAAATTTTGACATTCATTGGCAGTACTGTTATAGAAAATGTAACTATCACAAACGCATGTAGATTCGAATAGGAACCATGAAACCTAACCACATACAATTTTAAAATGTGTTGTCCCAAACAGCATAACACAGAAAAAGTCCGTTTCCATCAATTCGTGAATTTCAGAACCCTTTGAAGAAATACAGACACGGAGAAAGAAATATACTATACATTTTCATAAAAACTGCTGCACTGAATGGCGGGCGTTCGGACTAAAGAAATTAGAGTACCACAGACAACAGTCGATTGATCGCAACATCTCCACATGGTCTGACATAACGACGGAGATTTCCAACTGAGAGAAACGATTTTTATCTGAATTTTAATGACATTTATTGTTGAATCTGTACAAATTATACAGCAGTAATTGTCACAATTTATGGCTTTTAAAAGGTACAGTGTCAACAATAATGTCACGACAAAAGTACGGGGCAAATGTCGCAAGTTAGTAATTTTTTTAATAAAAAAATTCAACACTCTTTAACAAGTAGACAGTTATTGTGAAATTGTGACCATCACACGCGATAAAAGACAGCAAATGTCCAAAACTTTGGTAAGTGTCACTTTATGACATTGACTGGTGTCTGACATTATCAAACTCTGTCATATGAATTCTCGATAAATTAATTGTCTACCTGCTGGAGAATCAAACATATTACTTGTAAGAATACACGTGACCGAAGGCCGATAATTTAGCGATAATAGCGTCTAACATTTTCTACATGACTTTGTCCTCGTTCAGTTATAAAATCTACGTTTGAAAAATAAAGCGGCGAAGAGAGACAGAACATGTAGATGCTTTAAGTCCAGTAAAAACAAAGAGACAAAAAATTTTAAAGAACGAGAGAGAGAGAGAGAGAGAGAGAGAGGCGAGTTCTTACCTCTGTCTTCGGCTGCAAAAAATATAGGTTTTTATGAAGGAACTGCTAAAAGTTAAAGGATCAATTATGATATTTTTTAGTAAATGTTAATTTTTTTAAGAAAATATCTACAACTGTATTAAGCCATTGTTATTACCATTTATGGGTGACATATATGTGTGCACTGTCACTTCCTTACTCTTTGTTGGAGGAACACCGGCTAATTATATTACCTGTATGACTTGTACTTTAAATCCAGCAAATTTATCAAGAAAGTAGAATGGGGAAAACTGTTAGGAAGGTCCGGTGTGATAGCTCATTTCGCCAGCGCAAATAAGGTCTCTTCGTAGTCTTAGCTTTGTGGATCTGCTTTTGTTTTCAATTGGAGAGAGAGAGAGAGAGAGAGAAGGTGTTTGTGCCTGGTCTTAATATGCCTTTCTATGCCATTTGTATAGACCCTAGAGACTACGGCTCATAGTTTGTAACCATTCGATTTGCAAATAATTATGAACATTTCTCTTATTTTCAATACTGGATGTCTCACACTTGTTGTTGACATTGCGGATATTATGTTCAATCGTTTGCTTGGTTGAAAGTTTCTTTTGTGACTCTTCAACTTTATCATCTCCACTTTCGAATAAACCAAACAGCATTTTTAGTTCATCCACAGTCAAATTTAATGAATCAAACGTTTTGGCATCTTCTACGTGAGCGTACATTGTTTGTTTAAATGAAAAGTACATCCAAACACACGATACTACTTGTAGACACACGTGTCATGCAGTATGAAGCAATGCAGTAGGAAGAAATATTGCACTATTCTGACCATGTAAAAGTTAAGGAAAAGAAAATGAGCATATAGTAATTTGCATTCTTGCATTATAGTGCTAGTTTAACGTCATGCACTTTTATAAAGTCAGCTGTACTCCAAGATCGGAATTTATGTTGAGAGAGAGAGAGAGAGAGAGTCCCACTGTAGAGAAAAGGCACTTATTTCTATATAACTTGTCTTCTGTCTTAGAAATCCGGAATGATTGTGTACAGATGAGAATAAATTACTAGGTCGACATGTGGTGTGTCTGCTACGCACGGGTACCTAGAGCACTGATTCTGTAACATAATGTTTGGTGATGGGTGCATGGTCGAAATGATATAGAGGTCGTTGCTTACAGGCAAGGCAATGGGTGCCAATTTACTCCATTCGGTGTATGAAAAGACCGCTGGTGTGTGTGTGTGTGTGTGTGTGTGTGTGTGTGTGTGAAACCTGATACTGGCACCCTACTGCTTTGACAAGTGTAGTTTACGTACAGAAGTAAAGAGACTCATACACTCACATATCTTTTGAAAAAGATGTCGACAAATGGAGGTCTCCCAACTGACATTTATCTAACCATCTCATATTTTTAAATCCAATAAGTTAAATATCTGTAAAAAACACATTAATTATGAAATTACTACACTCAGCAACATATTTAATATAGGTGTAGTACAATTTCTACATCCAGTAATCATTTCTTCACATGAATATCCAGAAACTGGAATGCTACTTTTTTCAGCCATTATCCTTTACTGTATGTACGTGAGTGTCCACAGTCGAGACATTATAGTCGAAATATTGTAAATATCCTCATCGAAATCCATGTATATGGCTGGTCTAACCTAACACGAGTATTTGACATTGCACAGGATTTATATCGGACATCTAGTGTTTAAAATGATGTTGTTTGTGTCAAATGTTCTATTGATTTGGAAGGACAGTTGCTCCTTAAATAATAATTTGTGCAAACAAATCTACTTTTCAAATGTAATTAGTTATAGAATTGCAACTCGTGTCTGGGACAAATTTTACGCTCAACAATTGGAAAGTACATAATCCGAACAAGAATAAACTAAATCATTTCTTGTTTTTGTTACTCTCTAAATTATTTCCATCAAAATTAAACTATGTCTTAACAGAATATCAAATGGGCAATGATTAATATCAAATGGGCAATGATTTAATATTAAATTTATTCAACCAGGTTTTAAAACAGTACCCATTTGAGATACTAGTACTAAACTATTCCACAACAAAGCAACACCTAGAGATCCACAGAAACCGGTCTTAAAAGTATGTTATGACATACAAGACACGAGAGTTTAGCATACGGCACAGAATGTTAGAAAAGGGAGAAAATCTCGCGGGACAGCATTCTAACCGAGCACACACAATGTTACCATACGTCAAAAATTGTGCTGTAAACAAACAGGAGTTTATATACATCATGGTTATTGGAGTTTCACACAATTTTCTATTGAAGTGTAAGACGCTGCAGATCAGAAATATCAACATAACCATATAAATAATATTTAAACAGTAAGAAGTAAATACAACAACAGCAACAACAACAACTACTACTACGATCTTACCTCCATGTTAAAGAAGACAACGGCATTGATGCCATTGTCCTTGTCAGTGGCGTGTATTTCTGAGTAGACTAGCAATGGATCATTAGTTCCGTTCATGTAATTCTGAAAATGGGCACAAGAAGCTAAAGTTTAGATTCCATTCACCAACAATGATTAAATCTTTATACGACTACACAATAAGACTGGCAGTATAATGTATATGATTAAAAAATGTAAACAAAATGCTTAACTTATTTCTTGAAGTTTTAAAAATACATTATATTCTTCAAACACTTATCCAAAATCAGTGCACTGATATAATTATATGCATTTATTCAGACTCGAAGAATTAAAGTCAATGCAAACACCTTTCAATGTACATGCTCAAATTATTCTTTATGTTCTGTTTGTATCCTTATGTGATCCATAATCACTATGCTGCTGTATATGTTTTGTGTTGTGTGTTTAGGGCCATGAATATGAATGTTGTGTTTACGAACGGGTTAATAAATATGCTTGCAGCACGTGCCAGCTAAACAGTAATTGACACAGTAATTTTAACTTCAAAGGATTGAATGGAATACGTAATTTTATTTTATAATTTACTGACTTTGCTGACAGATTATGTCTAATTTTTACCTCATGTATATCAAAGGTATATGAAGGCTTGTCAAAATATGGGGGTTCGTCACAAACGTCCAAAATGTATAGGCGTACGTTTTTATTGACCTGTGAATAAAACGAAGATAGATATCAAAGAAGTAGCTCGACAGATTCCTAAAATTCTGTGAAAATATCGTCGTTGAAACAAACTGTATTCTTCGATTTGTTTTTCCTAACAATGTATTATGAAAATAATAGCTAGTAGAAAATACGTTAAAACTTTTTATTTTGTACATACATACATGCATACATACACACATGCATGCATGCATGCATGCATACATACATGCATGCATGCATACATACATACATACATACATACATACATTTCCAGTATTTTAATCATAAAATTACCTCAATTCCTAACGAATAATTCCAGATTCGTTTTACAAAAGTGTGAAAATTCTGAAAACGTCCAGGATAATTGGAGTTCCGCCTTTATAAGTGTAATCAGTAACTATAAACAATTGTAACTGATCACTAATTTTCGATGTATTCACAGATAATTATATTCTTTCTTTTTTAAAAAATGAAGAAAATAAAAGACATAATGATAATTTAATCAGTTACAATAAGGATGCCCAGTAATCAAGGTTTCTTATTTTATTAGAATTGTATTATTACGAATATGCTTACAACATAAATTGGATTTAAATTCTTTATAAAAAAATTGACTGATAAGTAGCCATGAGTTTAGATCCTGAGGATATTTTAAGTTTATAGTTCATTTTCTACATTAGGTCGCTTTTACCTTGTTTTTTTTCTTCAGCATATATTACGGTTCTTACTGCCATACTTTATACTCATAATAGCAAAGTTCCAGTCCATATATTTACACCTCAAACGAAGTTAAGTGCAATTGTAAATTATAGACCAACGGTGCCATGGATGGAAAATAAGTCAATCTTTTATATTAAAAGTATTATATTATTCTTTGTTCCGATATGACCAACACAGCCCTAAGAACACATAAACGTTCATCTGGTACTGGAATAAAAAATATGTATTTGAAATTGAATTGATAATATTTTGAAGTTATCGACCCCCTTTTTTGTTCAACAAATGCGCGAAACATGAACACACACATACATACGTACGTACGCACATACATACATACATACATACATACATACATACCATGACATAGGTAATTATACGAGTGAATAAACAATTTGAGAAAGAATATAAAATGGAATTCATAATGAAAGCAAACTAAATGATGAATGTAGTTTAAGAGAACCTGAAGGGTAAATGAACACGCAGAAAGTAGAATGATGAATGATAGACGAAATCGGAACAAAAAGTGAGTGCATTTCATCAGTTTGAAAATAAATCATGTTTAAATGCCCCTAAATTGTCATGGTCAAAACCTCTTTTCCATGATAATCCATGATACGATTCTTTACACAGACAGACCATTGTTTATTAATTATAAGTTGTGGTATTGTTCTTGTCAATGCAGACATAAACAAATATCATGGAATCTTAAGATCACATCATCGCTGGTAGTTGCATCAATAATTTGTTTTTCAGCGAAATAATATAGTAAGTTAAATTTGATGGTAAATACCCTGCAACTATATTTTTACATGTATTGCAGTGGCAAGTGTACCTTTTACAATTTTATTGCGGTCTTTTACAATTGTACCCATTTGCACGCTGTTAAAAAGGCAAGATTCTAAATACGAAAGCAACAGTTATCGCCCTTCACCACTATCTAAATAGGAATATCCGACATCGGTAAATATTTTGCCATTTTTTCCAAACTAGCGGAAACAAAATTGAAACGATGAATCGAAGCGATTAACGCAAAATCAATATACACGATGGAAAGATAAACTAGTCACGAAATGCTGAAATACAAAAGTGAATGGAATCCAAATGGAACGTAAATTATATAATTCCAAATGCATTTTAAGTGAAAATGAAATGCAAAAATATAATATTATCCGTTTCAGAGAGTACATGCATACAAACAGTACATGTAACGTCTTTTGCAACCAGTATTGTGAACGGTTTCCGTACCGTTACCATTTCGTGCCGTTTTTAAATCTTCAATCAGTCGTCTCGTCTCCGTAAGCTTACCGAGCCATATTATTTTATAACACTTGCACCTTTCCTAGATAGTTTCACAGCGTTAATCGAGTTTGTTTTTCAAATTCTATTAAAACGAATATATGTTTTAAGCATTGAAAACAACTGTTCAAATGATCTTGTCATCAAATCAGCGTATTGTTCATACCGTATTACAATTTGGAAAATTTGCGTACCGTTCTAAACGGACTTCTCAATTAAACCATCCCGTCTTAAAAGGAATATACAAAACCATACATGGTACATAGATGTGTGTGTTTGTGTGTGTGTGTGTGTGTGTGTGTGTGTGTGTGATTTAGTTAAAATCAAGCCCATACCGTATTGCCTCTGCTGTCTATTAGAGAAAATTTCAGTTCTATTCCTCCTTCATGCTGAAAGAAATATAATGATTCAATTTTTAGAGATATTTTGAATGCAATCGGTATCAGATCACATCATTGCTTAAAAATTGCATACATTTCATCAAACGTTTTAGAAATCGTTGATGTGCATGAATTTCCAATTGTTTGTCTGTTGTTTATTCTTTTTTAAATTATTTTTCTGCTTGGGTTTTCTTTTTTCGAAAAGGTTTATAAAATATTCTCAACTTGCATATAATTAACTCAACTTGCATATAACTAATGAAGTAACTGCGATTAGCCTTGTACAATTCAAACGTATCCGAAAAGCAATATATATATATATTACGAGAGGAAGATGAATAAAGAAACAGTAACATTAACCAAAAGAGTTAGTTGGTTTTGCAGAATGTAGGAGGATTTTTTTCATGAGTAAGTTAGCTAATAGTACTCTCAAATGACATGTTTGTTTCAATTTTCAAGATGGCCAACTGATATGTACTCACTTACCTGACCATTGTCCTTGACCCATTTTAAAATGTGTCACATTCGTTGACCAATTTTAAAATGTGTGTCTGTTTATAGCACACGTATTTCTATTGTCTTCATTGTTCTTAGTGTTGTACTTTCCAAAACGTTCCAAAAGAGCATACCACGTAAAGCAGTGAGTGCTGAGACAACACAGAACATAGTGTTTGTGATTCAGAAAGGATACAAATTAATCGAACCATCAAAAACA
>JAECUM010057808.1:15000-28398 GCA_016617855.1 Megalonaias nervosa
TTATTCTGCTGGGTAAAATACACTTATTTTGAGGTGGGGTTAACACATAAATTCTCTCAAAAGAGTCGAATTACCCCATACAAATTTCCCAAGGTTATTGATAGTTGTAGTATTAATAGTAGTAATAGCGGGCATATTCATGCAGAAAATCTTAAGACCATCTATATGAATTTGTTATTGACATCATTATTATCTAAATCGATTGTCTGGCCAATAACTATCAGGACAATTTACGTCCTCCAATTAGTCATGATAATCAAGTGTCTAGTAGTAGTAGTAGTAGTAGTAGTAATAGTATAGACAATATGCAAGTTCGAGTTTATATTGCTTAGCGAAGAATGCAAAGGCCAGATGACCGATGTTAACTATTTGCCAACAAAAGGTTATCATTTTATGTGCTAAGGATGATTCTTTGAACTTTAAAAGTACAAAACACTTCCGCTGTATCGAGGTCAATGTAACAGTGAACGCTGCTCCAGTTAATTCTACAATTAAATCATTTGAACCAGTTATTGAGAGTTGAAGTTTTGCCGGTATCAAATTTATTGACTAGACCTCGAGAATATGTATTAGTTTAGTGATAGAGAGTAAATTTATTTGGAATGAAAGTTTGAACAATGTTTAAGAGCTACATCTATAAGAGCTAAAATCTTCTAAGTAAGAGTCAGGCATTATTTTGTAAATGTATAGTACACCTGAAAAATTACGTACTCAGCTTATTAATTATATAGGGCGAGGCCGAACTGGATGTTTCTCCCAACTAGATAAATCCAACAAATCACTATAGGTTTCCAATACGAACACAGTTTTACCGGTGTTGAGATGTATTACTCTTTCCCTCATGTTTGTGGTTCATGTTGAAATTAACTCAGGTCCAGGGCTTAGATGTTGATCTCCAAAAAGTGCCTAAACGACTAAGTCAAGTGCGGCGATGTCAAGAAGCCCAAACAAGTAAATATAGCATCAGAACGGCTGTTGAGTCCGATCCAGACTTAAAACCAGACCATTGTATCGGTATCAACCCAGCGGAATACATTCCCACTATGCCAAACATCTTTAGCAGCGTCGAAACAAATTCTGGTGATATGAATGATGCAACCGAGACAATGTTTGACATTAGTTTAAAAATTGCAATTCTAAAACCACGACGTGATGTGAGATGTTAGAGAACTGTACGAACTATTTGATCGCTTTTTGAACTCATTATGTGAATAGAAGTTGATATATTGCAACATAGAATCAATCGCTTTATTGCAAACTTGAGAAATTTACCGGAGTCGTAGACCAGTTTGAAACGCGGCTGCAGAAAAAAACGTGAAAAATCTATGGTACAAGAGGTACAGTCAAAACATGATTACCTTGTGTTTTATGAATTTCCAAAGCGTAGTGAGAAATGCTTGGACACCAACAAACGATTATGCAACATACGACTAAATGTATTTGGAGTAGATTGTCAAAATATGAAAGTAGGACCAATGTGTATGCAAAACTCAATAGAGAATCTCCGACCAGCTATTATCAAATATCTAAATTAAAGGACAAGGAGTCTCAGGAAGATGTAGAGAAATCAAGACCCAATCAAGTGGCGTCGATAACGAGTGAAACGACGAGAGTGTTGCGTCCAATGAAGCCGTCAACTCCTATGTTCGTATAGAAAATATCCCTGTTTGTGTGTGTCTGCAATGATCAGTTTGTATTCTGCCCAGAAAAAAAGTTATCGATGACGGGATTTCAACTACGATAAACGACAGTTGATTATGATTATGTATTTGATGAAATTAAAAAGACCCCTTGCTTGTTCCTAATAAATAGGAATATGGTCAAGGTTCACAAATCTTAGGGAGTAAGAGACACTAAAATCTGCTAATAGTAGATGTTTTGTGCGGGATGTATCTGTTTGATCTTGAAAACTGAATTCGATGAGTTCAGAAATAATGTTTTGATTTTATTGGACTATGAGAAACGTCGCCAAACATCTCAAATCAGTTTATTTGAAATGAATATGTATGTTTTGATATTATAAAAATAAAATCACAATTCTCAAAAAGAAATTCAGATGTTATATTGTTTTAGTTGTAATGGCATTCGAGTCTTATTTATTAACTTAGAACCTTATATTTGGATTTGTGTAAAAGTTACCTGAATATGCAATCATATAGAAGAGTCTGTGTTGCAGTTATAGAAAATGAAATAGCACCATTTAAGGCGCAATACCCAGATTATAAAATGCATACTAACAGGAGCTTTTAATAATTATGTAATTAAATAGGTTCCAAGCCAGTCATATTAAATTTCATAGCACTTTAGCCCATCTTCATCAATTTAACTTCTTTACAGGATAGAGAGCTATATGACTATTCAATCTGGATCAAAGGGAGATAAGTCGTTACGGACAAAAGCTTCTTGATATATTTAAACTGACGGGTTGAGACATATTGATGCAGATGTTAGGAAGACAAAGACTTGTGTATGTGTGTGATTTGGATGTTTAACGTAGCTTGGGCGGGTTCCTAACCCGCGACCATTGGGTTACGAGTACGACGTTTTACAAACTTAAATATCGCAGCATCCCTTGTTAAATTAGTCTCAGCATGTTATAGCAGAGGAAACTACGGGGGTATCATTAGAAACAATGGAGTTATTTGCAATATTGTTTGCAGATGATTTAATACATTTTGAAAGACACAGCGTATCAATTTTCAAAGATTTTTCTTGGTCTGAAAGAGTATTACATTCATTGAAAAGTATCAGCTAGTGTAGAGAAAATAATAATTGTATTTTATAGGGGAGGTTACCGCCGTAACTATAATACCAGTATTATGGTTCTATTTCAACCCTAAGTGACGAATCAACACGCTTCAGCTACCCACCAGCAAATGTCAGTCAGGCTTTGTTTATCCATCAATCCAATGAACCAATGCGCAACTCACTTGATTTGTTACATAATATTGTCTGAAGAAATGTTCCGTTTGAACCAAAAGTCAGCTTGTAATGAAGTTGCTACATTTTCAAATCAATTCTTTAATTTTAAAGAAATCTTTATGATAATTAGCAGACGATACTCTCTCTATATTTCTTGGCAGTTTGTCAGTTCAATGATATTGCAAATAGTTATGTTACGTATTTTCTTCCAAGAACTCATGGTATACGTGATTAAAAACACTAGCCGCCCAAGACTGAAAATGTATGCATTTTTGAAAAGCAAATTATCTAGATTTTGAACATTACGTGTCAAAAATATGTTTGATACCAAACGTGTACTTATTGTTAACAATGGATCAGAAGCTTGAGGTTCATGTGAAATACCAGATATAGAAAAGGTTTATATGTCTTTTTGCATGAACATATTCCTTGTCTTTCTTACAACGAAATGTGAGAAACCAATATGATAAATATCATATCTATTTGGATTGTGAAATTTTGGTTTCGAGTTATGAAAACGCCGTATCACATCCCCGAAACAACATTACAATCTTTAATTGAAATGGCGTATTAACTGAGATTAGCGGGCAAACAGTGTCAGACATGGATTTGGTGATGTATGGCTAAGACAAGGCGTTGGCGATGAGAGCGTATTTACGGAAAAGTTTGGAAAACGACCTGATGATAAAATGGCGAAATAAATTAAATAAATATAATAAGTTTCTATAAGTGTTCCAAAGTTGAATTTTACTCGTCTAAAATATTTAGATGCTTTAGGCGACACACATTCATATAAAATAAAAACACTACGATAAAAACTAGAGAATTTAACCACTGGCAGAAATATAGGAAGATGAGAGAAAATTTGTTATGAAGACAGAATATGACAATTATATAATGCTGAAATAGACAATGAATATAATCTTATTATAATATGTTATGTTTTTGTTGAACGTAGACAAAGATACATACTTTCATCTGTCCATAAAATTCAAAACACAGAAACAATTTGCTCATCTGAGCGTATTAACGGTCCATGATTGATTATGTCAAGTTTAGCAATTATAATTATTGACTTCATGAAGGTTAGAGAAAACGTAATGGGAAATATGTAAGATCTTCTGATTTAGTATTAATGTTATTCTATGTATATGTAGTTGTATCCCATGTCTCTCATCTATGTGTACATATGATTTTACAATCAGTTATGATAATCTCTTATAGATGTCACAATTACTGAGCAAAACACGTTGTATTTATATTTTTCTATCGTTCTAGTATGTTACTTTTGTTATGAATGCTTATCTTAATTGTGAAGAACCGGATGCTAATTTTTTAAAATCTATTTTGGACCGTTGAAATGTAGTACAAATGAAGATTCTTATCACAAAAATACACAAAATTACTATTGATGCAAATAGAAGATTACGACAATTAAAAAATTCTTCAAATAATCCTGGAAAATTAGAAACTAATTCATTATTGATACCGCTCAAATCTATTTCTTGGAGTCATTATTAAAGGGAATGCACTTTATTCGCGCAAGTTTTTATTTTTCTTTCGTAAAATGCATTTTAGAAGCTGTAAACAATAGCGTGTCCTTCATAAAACGGAAAGTAGCATCGTGTAGTAATAGCTTCCTTTAATGTCTATACTACTCAAAATAAAATAGTTAATATTACAAACCTGTGATTCTGATGACAATCGTGTACGTTGAAAGTATACTCTTGAAATCTTTGATGCCCATATTTATCTGTGAATATAAAAACTTTGCTGAGCACATAAAGTAATATACAAAAGAAAACACACACACACACACACACACACACACACACACACACACACACACATATATATATATATATATATATATATATATATATATAGAGAGAGAGAGAGAGAGAGAGAGAGAGAGAGAGAGAGAATCACATGCACTAGGAGAGCTGAAATGGAGTGCATTATTTATATGCCGGAAATAGGAGGACGAGGAATAGATGATAACGCAAAAGAACCAACATAGAAATCCTTATTTTGCTGAGAACGTGTTTGTTCAGAATTAGTCAGTTGGGGCACAACTTATCACAACCGGGGTCTTTTATTAAAAATTATTAATACAAATAATCATGCATTGACGAAATATTAATAAACTACAAATCTCTACCCACAGTATTCATTACAGTCGACGTAGAACACAAAAGCATTCTGGCACTCAAGGTAAATAACATTAAGGTTTTAGTTATATGTTGTAAAGAGTATTACTCTCAATTAAGAATTGAGAAAGGGTAAAAAGAATGATTTCCTTGCAATGGGATCAACATATATAATGGGCTCAATGCGAATGAGGTACCAAAACTCTGAAACGAAAGCCAGCCTAAGGGTTGTTTAATTGATTTTCCGGCTTGTTTTAAGACGTACTTCCCATAAGCCTACGAAGTTTATAAGCATGAAATCATGCATATGAAAGAAAAGATAAAACAATGAACTTGGTTGCGTAAAGTTTCATACTAAAATGCAATGAAATGTGACTCTGAGGTGTTGAAACGCCCATTTGACTAACTTGTAAGGTGAAAACAGTAAATTTATTATATTTGTGTCATCTACTTTGTACTTTTTGATTGCATACGAACTACTCTTAAATTCTTGGTAAGAACATGTTCCAGAAAACGTTTTGCCTATATAATGAGGAAGCCACCTGGAAGACAATAAACCTGCCAGTGAGTGCGTACGAAATAGACGACATGAACCAGGAAATACAGTGAAAGATTACTTCCCTGAACAACGACGGCACTAAAAAAGCATTCTTGCCAATGAGCCAACCGTTTCTGTAGCGATATATATCAGTTCAGGAACAAACCGCGTCAACATCGCAAACTTAAGCCTAGGCCAGCTGTTGAGTTGGTCCGATAAGGTCAACTTGCAAACGCAATTCTCGGTTTTAAGCTTCAACGTCACGCCCGGCATATCACCGCCACGATTTCCTTTTATGTTGTATGCGATGCCATAAGCGGCTTTTATATGGACTTGAGCGCCGGCTGTAAAGCTACGCCTGGCTATGTATTTATCGCGGACCACAGCCCCGGCCGCCTGCTGTCATTCGCTACACCCATGACTATCTATTTGCCTTGCAAAGGTCCTTACATTACGCTTATTGAACACGATGACAACTTTCTCGACCTCCGCGACGAGAGGATTATCGTTGCCTTTATGTCTGAAACCACGCTCCAGTTAATAGAAGACAATAAGTCGTGATGGAGATTCGAACCCCAAGAAATGCCGATGTCCTTGGAAATCCATTAGTTCAACAACTAGGCCATGAAGAGAACTTGATAACGTTCGTAATGAAAGCTGTATCAACAACAAAGCCTGATTTAATGTTGCAAGTGACAGTAGGGAAAAACAAAAAGCTGTAAAAGTTTATTGTCATAAATAAGAAAGCTTAGACATTATATGCTTTTTTTAAAGAGCTAACAAATATGTTTCGTTTTAATAATCAAATACCTTCCTGCCGAGATCTCACTACTACTAGTACTTCCTCCGAAACTAATACATGCGTAGACTGGTAAAAACAGTCTTATCATGCCTGTCATTGCTCAGTAAACTTTCGTGTAATCATTAGTATTATAATATTATACTCTGTGTATAGCGTGATAGTTTGTTTGGTCTCTCTCTCTGTGAGGGAGTTCTATTAGGATGTGACAAAACCTGCTACATATTACACTTTATTTCGCAAAATAATCGAAAGGCTAAGTACTACGACCAGACTACATTTTAAAACATCCAGTAGAATATGGATCCTCATAGAAAACCTTTTGTTATCCTCCATTTTAATGAACTGCTGTTTAGTGGCGTTTTTTAATTTGATCATTCCTGATTATTTGATAATATTAAATAATATTGTAATACACTAATGAATAGTTCTTAATTATTTGAAGTAGTCTCTTAATATTAAATTAGCTTTAATCAATACACTTGGTCATTATTATAAAAAAATAAGTGAACGTTGACCCAGTTAATTTAATGCACTTTGACAAATTATTGAGAGATGAAGTTTTTTTTAGGAAATAAAATTTATTGACTAGACTTCGAAAATATGTATAATTGTGGTCATAGAGTGTAAATTCATTTGGGATGGAAGTTACAACAATAGGCCAAGCAGCTACATGTAAAATCTTCTTTGTAAGAAATCAAGCAGTTTACATACTAAACGTGAAAAATGACGCACTCAGCATATTATTTAAATAAGGCGAGGTCGAATTGGGTGTTTCTCTCAACTAGATAAATCAAACAGATCAAAATAGATCCCCAGGAAAAGCATGAGTGAAATTTACTTGTTTTGAGATGTTTTATTTTTATTCCTGATGTTTGTGCATCATCTTGAAATTAACCCAGGTCCTGTTCTTGGATTATGTCCTCCAAAAAGTGCCCAACCGAATAAGTTAAGTGCAGCTGGGTCAAGAAGCCCAAACAGTTAAAGACATCATCAGAGCATCAACGAACAAAATGGAGCTATTTGTATTATTGTTTGGAAGTGTTTAATATCTTTTTGCAGACACTGCGTATCAACCTTCAAAATTTTTAAATAGTTTGAAAGAGTATTACATTCGTTGAAAGTACCGGTTAGTCTAGAATAAATAATAATCGTATTTCATGGGGGTAGTTTCCTCCATAACAATAATAACTGCTATTACGGTTCAATCCAGTCTTAACTGACGAACCAACAAGATTCAGCTATCCACGAGCAGCTGTCAGTCAAGCGTTGTTTATCCACCAATCAAATGAACTAGTGCTGACTATCAGTGCGAGCTCGGTGAAATTTATTATATAATTTTGTCTGCAGGACGATGTTTGACATACCAAAAATTGGCCTGGTTAAATTATGGTCTGTCACCTTGACAAGTTCTACTGTATCAAATGTACACATTCATACAGTTTAAACTCCACTGTCTTTCAACCAGTTTTCATGAAATGTTCGTTTTGAACCAAATGTCAATATAGGATTAAATGATCATGGTTGGGTATTTATCGATGTGTAAATTTTACCTAATCACTTACAAAGTTTACATAAAGTCCGAAGGATTAGGTTAAATTTACACATCGATAAATACCCAACCCATAAAGTAAATAAAGTCCGAAGGACTTTATGTAAACTTTGTGAGTGATTAGGTAAAATTTACACATCGATAAATACCCAGCCATGACCATTTAATCCTTATAATTCCAATTTACTTCCTTTCTAATATCAGATCAGCAGATTTAATCAACAAAACATCCACTTGTATGTACATCAAAGTTTTATTTCATTAGCCTCGTAACTGCGATAGAATACATAGCCTTATCTTCGCTAGCCATGATTCATCGATTCTTTATGCAGTGATACGGAGTAGAATGTCATATCGGGTTATGCCAGTGATATGTTGTTATGATCATTATTTTCATATATAAAAAATGGTTGCTGCGGTTAAACCAGGAATATTCCTTTTTTGTTCGAAAATTACGCTTGCGTATGGCACGTGTTGTTATAGCAACGTCGTTGTTTCTTTCCTTTGCATTTTCGACCTTTCAAAAGCAAAATCGTGTCTTATTATAGAGAAATCTCATGGTTGACATATGACCTTGACCTTTAATAACCGCTGCTGTAACATGTTATCGAGGTGAAATGCAATAATTTCCGAAGATTGGCTTCTAAAGCCTGCCATATGCCTTCTTCGGCAAAAGGGGTGAGTGTTGGAGTGCAGGAAGGTCTGTGCAATTACATTGTTTTAACTTCTAATGGTCGATTTTAATCCGTGGCTTGTAATTTTTGATCGGAAATCACAGGAGTAGGTGGGTGGGAGCTTGTTGTTATTATTAGGGTGTAAGGCGTTGATATAGATAAAACTTCACATCAAATGATCTGGAAACAGTGAGCCAAAAGTAGTCCGCAGAATTTATCGATGTGTAAAAAATTCCAGATCAGTATCACGTGACCGTTTACATCCAATCAAAACGTAGAAAACGCAGTCAATTCATAAAAATTGGAATTATCTTGTAATAAAGTTGCTACAGTTTTAAAACAATTCTTTCATTTTAACAATTATCTGGCGATGTTTCCTCTGATTGGCCAGTTCGTCAATTCAATGATATTGCAAGAAGTTAGGTTACGTATTTTCTTCCAAGAACGCATGGCATACGTGTTGAAAATACTAGCCGCTCAAGATTCAAAATCTGTGCAATCTTTGAAAAGTAAATTATCCAGAATTTGGAAAATTACCTGTCAATACACTGATGAATATTTTTTATACCTAACTTGTATTTATGCGTAACAATGGATCAGCAGCTTCAGGTTTGCATGAAACACCAGATATAGAAAAGGTTCTTATGTAATTTTATACATGCATATTCCTTGTCTTTGTTACAAGGAACTGTGTGGAACTAATATGATAAATATAATACATATTTAGATTTTGCAATATTGGTTTTGTTTGCTAAGCCCCAGCTATAAAGTCATGTATAAGCTGTAATCTACCTGTCTTGGGAATATTACCACGGCCATGTATTTGATGTCTAAAGATTTCCGCGGGCTAGTGCTGAACTCTTACGGAATGTTACGTGACTTGCCGCAGACCGGAATCTTGGATCGGTACAGGCGATAGATTGCATCATCTGACAAAGGCTTGCAATTATCACACCTAGGTGTTAAAGATTAGTCCCAAGATCAAAGGGAAGTCAACGTGGTGAACGGAGCATATTCTTATCTGTCCCCACGTTGACAGACAGCGGGAGGGATATTGTGCGCTAAGTTTGATTGGATCGGTTCACAGCGACATCCAATCGGAATTGAGATAGAGGGTGTGATTACAATTCGACCTGAATGAGTCTACGTAGAGAATTATTAGATGCGAGGCGGAATTATGTAGATTGTTAGTTTGTAGTCAGAATTAATTTTGTAATTCGCTATTAGGTTACTTCGTAGTAAACTAGTACATTTATTAATGCGTTTTATCACATAGTCGGTACACTTCGCCTACAGTGTGTGCAGTTTCATATTTTCGAAATTATACGTGTGAACATATCACTTTATGTGATTCTGATTGGTCCAAATAAGCCCATGAAATTATTGTGCACGATCCTCTTTACTGATTGGCTAGGATCGTGGGAAAACGTTTTTAACCCCGCCTTCTGGAATGTTTTGTTTTGAATGAACATTTTTTGGCGACCATTTTTTAACTCGACTTGCGAAAGGAAATCGAGGAAAAATTATCTCGGCTGTCTGAATATGGATATGTTACCCCCACAGGGGTTTGTTATGTCATGTTTAACAATATCATCATAAGAAAAATGGCGTAAAACTACAAGACAAGAACAACAATAAGAAGTAAAACTAAGGGTATTGCTTATTTGATAGCGGGTGGCTGGGGGGGGGGGGCGGTATATCTGTAACATAGATATAGAATCCACCGTATATACAAGCGTGGTTTAAATGTTAACTTAAAGAAGTAAATAAACTCACCTCTGTTCACAGAAGAATCTGGACATAAATGGGTCTCCTAACTGACAGAACTTTATCCAACCACAGCATCTTTACGTAGTATATATGGGATGTAAATCCGACACGAAAAGAAATTTGTTGACGTCTTCTGTACAGTCTATTGTTCCAAATCAAATACTGCAAATATCCGGTCACAAATGCATTGCAGTAAATGTGGGAATTTTTGCATCCAGTAATCCTATTTCACATGAAAATCGCAACAATGTAACGTTTAGTTCTGAAAGTGACATTTTAGGGTAAACATGTACTCTACTGTAGGCCTGCTGTACTGTGTACCGTATCAAACAATGTGGCAGCATCACATCGCATTGATCATTCTGTTTTGAAAAATGATTTTATCGTTATAAAATGTTCTGTTTATTCGGATGGAAGCTTTTTCTTTGATTTATAGTTTGTAAAACAGTACAATCTACTTTTACCAGTTCAGCTTTGTTTGGGACTATATTTTATGCACAACAAATGAAAGGTGCACCGTCTGTCAGAATGAACGAAATTATTCGTTCTTCTTTCTATCTAAATAATTTCCACTGAAATAAAAACTATGTGATAAAAAGAATCTCAAATGGGTAACGATTTAATATTAAATTTATGAAACTCGTTGAATAATGTCCGCTTTTGCTCGCCAAGGTTCGCAAAAGCTGGACATTATTCAACTCGTTTCATAAATTCAATATTAAATCATTACCCATTTGAGATCCTCTATATGTTAGAATTTACACATGCTTGAATCGTGAATTTGGAATGGTTGAAGTATGTAAGATTAGTTACTGTGGACGTATGAATATATCAGAGCATGGATATTTTAATATTTGCGTACTTAGGAATGTATATTGATGTGACGGAATTTATTGATGTATATATGAGAAGTAATTGATACCGTGCTGTATTATGACTTCTGTTTACCATGTAAGAACGTATGGATATCTCGATGTGAACGAATGCGTGACCGAAGAAATGTAATAGCCGTTAGCTGATGATAGGTTGTGTGTAGTTTGAGATGAGACGGCTAAGGAATAAGATTGTACCGTCTTTGTATTTTCACAGGAAGCTTTTTAGGGGACACAGAACTTTGGGTTCCATTGGGTCCTGACTCTTCAAGAGTTGGAGACGGAATTGAGGCTGTAGCCGAGACAGTCGAAATCGACAGAAGAGTAGTCGTGGTAGAGAAAGTGGAGGAGGAGGAGGAGAAGGAGTCTAGAGAAAGTCGAGGAGGAGGAGAAGGAATCTGGAGAAAAGTCGAGGAGGAAGGGGAGAAGGAAGTGGGAGAAATAAGAGAGAGAAAGGATACACCAGATGAGTAGAAATACAAGGACAGGTGGAAATCAATCTCACACTGCTAATCAAGTGATGCAATAGGCTTATTAAATGGTCGAGCGGAATAGTATAATTGTTAATTAGAGTCATTTGATTATTGAATTGTTATTAAATTTTTATTCATTGAATTTCAACCTTTTTTGTATATTTAACCATCAAACCGTCGGCATTGCTGACTGGGGGCTCGGAGCTTTACATCTATCTTTCACTAAATTTAACTTCCAACAAAACAGAGCCGGGGGGCGGGGAACTTCTATAATAACTTAAATTAAACATTGGGAGCACCCCACCCCAACCATAACCACCCCTACAGGTTTCGAGTTACGGAACTGCTGCATTCCAAATGCGCGAAACAACGCTGCAATCTTTAATTGAAATGGAATACAAACTGAGATTGCCAGTTAATAGAGTCATAAAATGGATTTATGGCGATGTATGGCTGAGACAAGGCATTTATGGAAATGTTTAGACAACCACGTGAAGATAAAATGGCGAAATACTTTCAATGAATATAATATGCTTGTATATGTGTACCATAGGTGATTTTATACATAAATATATTTAGATGTTTTAGGCGATACACATTCAAAGAAAATAAAAAGCAGAGAATTTTCCACTGAGGGCAAATACAGGAAGATGCGATTATATTTGTTATGAAAACAGAAAATGCCGCCTATGTAATATTATGTTATTACGATGTGTTATATCTGTTGAACTTACACAAAGGTACATACTTTGCTCATGATTCAAGTTTGATTATGTGAAGATGAGCAATGTTACTTAGTACGATCCTGAAAGATTAGAGAAAATATGATGGGAAATATGTAAATTCTTCCAATTTAGTATTAATACTATTCTATATACAAATATGAAGTGATATCCAGTATCTCTAATATGTGATTTTACAACTAATTATAATAATCTCTTACTCTAACCACTATTACTGAGCCGAACATATTACATTGATATTTTTCTTTCATTATAATTTATGTTAGGCATGCTGATCTAAAATGTGAAAAACCGCATGCATACTTTTAAAATCTGTTTTGGACTTATGGTCAGTATTACTACTACTACTACTACTACTACTACTACTACTAATAAATAATAATAATAATAATAATAATAATAATAATTATTATTATTATTATTATTATTATTATTATTATTGTCAAAATACAAACAAGAAAATATTAACAGTAGACTACTGCAATTTGTATAACAATGTGCTCAAAATAATCATTACAAAGTAGCAAATAATTGACTGTTGATACCGCTCAATGCTATATTTGATATTCATTATCAAAGGGAATACACTTTAGCCAGAGCAAGTTTCTTTTGTTTCGTAGCAATCATTTTAGAACCTGTAAATCAATAGCGTGTCGAATACATAAGTAGTAGCATCGTATAGAAACTGCATCCTTTTATGTCGATACTAATAAAAAGGTTGTTAATCAGTATTACAAACCTATGATTCCGATGACAATTATGTACGTTGAAAATATACTTCTGAAATCTTTGGTGTCCATATCTCTCTTTAAATATGAAAACTTTACTGATGATATAGTCATATTCAAATAAGAAAACATACCGCGTATATATATATATATATATATATATATATATATATATAT
>JAECUM010057809.1:0-25344 GCA_016617855.1 Megalonaias nervosa
ACAAGAACAACAACACACACACACACACACGCTCCGACTGAACGCCATGGTTAGCATATCATTTCAGGAGGGTGAACATTTCAAACCTGAATATGCTTGCTGTTGAGGTTTTGATCTTGCACATCCATAATGATATCAGGGAAATTATGACAGGTCAAAGTCCTTTTTTGATTGTACAAAATTAATCGATAGAAACTTGAACAGGTTTCAGATACATGTATGACATATATGTAAATATTCTAAACTTTTGTTGAGAATGAATTTAGATACGTTTGGCGGGTTGATGAGCAAAACGCTTTGGTGCAATGAGGCCAGAGCAAGTACATGTTAATGACATAATGCAAGCAATTTGACTTGGAATGTTGATATATAATAAGTTAACATTATAATTATTCTTTGATCTATGTTCCTATTTATAGGTATTGAAAATTACATCGTCCTCAGTTTGCACATGCAAGATATTCCCAGGTTCATACATGTAAATGCAAGCCAAATACTACTGTGACCTAGTATCATATGGACATCTTTGAAAAGAATGTAAATCGTGCATCGAAAGAAGAACTAATCCAAAGAAGACAGTTCCGGACCGGAAGTATTAAAGACAAAGAACAAGAGAAAGAGAACAATGGTAGGGATTTTATAGAAGCTAAGTTAGATACTATCATGAAATTCATGTAGTCTCGAAATACTTTTTCAGCCAGAAGTTAGATCAAATAGTGTCTAAATACTATTTAAAGAAGAAGCTGGTTCAGGGAGTGTATTTAAAGTTGCCTGGATTTATTGAATTGTATACAAAACATATCTATCAAATATTGCTAATAATATTCATAGAACATTAACTCATTATTACCTGCCTGCAAATACAACATGGAGATTAACGAGACCAGCAAGAATCAAGATTCTAAGTCAAGAACGGTTAATATACCCGGCTGATATCAATATGTACGTGTATATCTCCAACGTGAATTTTATTTTATGCCCATATAATATACTGTTACTTGCGATTCTCGCGTGTTCAGTGATTTCAGTGCTAAATAGTAGACAGGTAAAAGGTTTGCTATAGATTTGACCCGTGAATTATTGCAAGTGCACAGCGCGCTTTATCCCTTATCATCTGAGATGTGCAGATATGATCATTCTTAAATGAGAGATGTACGGTATTTATTATTGGAGAAAGCTTTGCTATAGCCTTTTAATAACCACACGTGGTGAGCCCACCAGCCACCAATATCGGTACTACCATTTCGAGCTGCGTATATTCTTGCATACAGAAAATTGATTGCTATGAACTATGATTCTATTAAATTTATAAATAAAATTGATTATTTATTTATACAATGAGATTGCACTAAAATGCTGAGGACGAATGGCAGATAATGATGCTTATTCAATGATTTTACACAAAAATGATGGCAGACACACACGAGTTAATACCCTGACTGCATTATATTGTAGGTAACACGAGTTACATCCCTTGCTTGTATTCTCTCTAAAGGTTACACGAATTACATCGCATGCCTTCACACAAAACATGCAAACTCAGGTATAAAAAAAACTTAGCATGGCATATAGAGCATATTTAAACAGAATCTGAAACCTCCATATAGATAGCTGTTGAAAGGTATGGTGTGTCACGGGGTAGGTCACTATGTCGTGGCATTCGGGTTGGAGTCCACCGGGATTCTGAAATAGTTAGGAGGCACTGCCTAACATTAGATGTGAACACAACCTCAACGGTCGCTCTAACTTAAAAGGTAGCGGGTAGAAACATCACTTAGATATGTCTAAGACTATTGACCGGGTGCAGTTTCATTAGCAATTCCGAATGTCCCTTAGCCGCTGAGGAACAAAAGATTTTTCAGTGCAGGCACCCTGCCTGAAACGGAGCTTTTGCATCCATGCTATTTTTCCTCGCGCAAATGGGCGCAAATAAGCGCTGTCAGTAGAGTCACTTCTCATATAGGACATGCGAAAAGATGACATCTTATATTGTTATAATGCCTGATATTAGCATTTACACAAAATATACAATTTGACACACCAAGATACTTATATATCATGGCTTGAAGAGAACATCCTACGTACAATGTATAAGAGACTAACGAGAAGGGAGATGTCAGACATACCTTTCCGGTAAAATTCTTACAAAAATGATAACAACGACGGCCACATCCTCATCGCAGTTACCAGCATAGGTAGATGTTAGTAAGTACTTATCGCTCATAGAAAGCTTTTTATGATCTCATTCCGAAATTCGTTATTATCCATTATATTAATGGCAAGAAGTCGGACAATCGCATCGAGAACGTCGATTCCGTATCAAGGTAAGATTCTACTTCAGTCTTTAAAGCAGAGAATTTTTTAGGCGCTAAGTGATGTTCTATCTTGTTGTTTTGAAATTTGATGCGGAAGAAGTCTTATTCGCCTATCCGCAGTTGGTAGTTTTCTTTTTCTTTTGCAGAAGCCATATAAAATTTTGTTAGTACCTTGTATAATATTTTTGCTGTTTGACCTTTGTTTTTTGTTTTGATCCTATTTGGTTCGAACAATCAATTAGAGATTATAGCATATTATAATTATAGCTTGGAGAACACACCCTATATACGATAACTACGAGGTTAGCAAGCTAGGTGAGATAAGACACGTTGACACAAACGCATGATCACAACTTAACCGTACAAAAATGGTTATATCTGTGCCAGGGTCTAAGGTGTCGACACTGCGCGAAAGGACTTGCTGGCTCGTAAGCGTGCATACGAAAGTTTTCATAGTGTCCTCAAGGGAAGATCTCGTTTTGGTCCACCTGTATAGGATAGGTCCGACAATCGAATAGAAAATTTCGAAGCAGTTATATCAAGGAGAAATAACAAAGGAAGTGGCACAGATAAGCGCAAGACAACAGCACGAGGCCCTGTACATACAATAAAGTTAGAAACTTTCCCGTCACTTAACTAAGCAAGAAAGGCATTATGTATCAATAGCCGCTCAATACAATACTGCTGCATGGGAACAATTAACACATCCTTTTCAAAGTAAACAACGCGCTATACTTTTAATTTGTCTTCATTTTTGTATATAGCTGTTGTTATATTTTTTTATTTTGTTTTGTTCAGATAAGGCTTGAATCAGCAAAATCATCTGGCACCTTGTCATCTGATTTGGTTGTATAATGGCTGTGGGCCAACCTGCTGACAGTCGTCTAGGACGAAACGTATCTAGTCGTATCCAGAGAGTTCAATTTTATTTAGAGTGGTCGCGTTCAGAAAGTGAAGAGTTGAGACCTGAATGTATTCATTTGTACACACAGTTTCTCTCCAGAAAGCGCCGCCAGAGAATCATGATATGTGATAATAATTATGACTATTTTGTTTATACCCTTGGCTCGTTTTTCTCGTCATATTATTGGATTTCCCTTATGGCCATAAAGAGTCAGCTTAATGTAAATCTATGGGCTAATGTTAATTCAGGTTAGACCCCCAATAACGACACACAACCACTTACATCTTTTCTATACATCGCTACATTGATAATGTAAAGTTTTTTCGTAATCTCTGTTTGTTTTTCTGTACAGACGATACACTGTAATCTCTATGCGTTTGCAATAATGCGATGCTCAGGTATCTTTTCGTGTTTTCTATACACTGTTTATCTGAATTAAAGCACATTTTAGTAAACTCAGATGATACACAGTAATATCTAAGTATTTTCTATACATATGACACACTGTTAATGTGCATTATATAACATTTTAGTAATCTATATGTATATTGTAGACAGACGATACCCCTGTTTATGTAAATTACGGCACCTTTTAATAATCTATAAGTGTTTTCTATACAGACAATACATTGTAATCTCTGTGTTCTGAACACACGATGCACAGTAATACCGAAGTATTTCTATACAGACGATACACCGTAATCTCCAAGTCTTTCTATACAGACGATACGCAGCAATACCTAATTATTTCTATACAGACGATACACCGTAATCTCCAAGTATTTCTATACAGACGATACACAGTAATACCGAAGTATTTCTATACAGACGATACACCGTAATCTCCAAGTCTTTCTATACAGACGATACGCAGCAATACCTAAGTATTTCTATACAGACGATACACCGTAATCTCCAAGTATTTCTATACAGACGATACACAGTAATACCGAAGTATTTCTATACAGACGATACACCGTAATCTCCAAGTGTTTCTATACAGACGGTAAGCAGCAATACCTAAGTGTTTTGTATACAGACGATATGCAGTAATACCTATGTGTTTTGTATACAGACGATACGCATTAATACCTAAGTGTTTTTTAAACAGACGATATGCAGTAATACCTAAGTGTTTTGTATACAGACGATATGCAGTAATACTTAAGTGTTTTGTATACAGACGACATGCAGTAATACCTAAGTGTTTTGTATACAGACGATAAGCAGTAATACCTAAGTGTTTTGTATACAGACAATATGCAGCAATACTTAAGTGTTTTGTATACAGACGATATGCAGTAATACTTAAGTGTTTTGTATACAGACGATACGCAGTAATGCCTAAGTGTTTTGTATACAGACGATATGGAGCAATACTTAAGTGTTTTGTATACAGACGACATGCGGTAATACCTAAGCGTTTTGTATACAGACGATATGCAGTAATACCTAAGTGTTTTCTATACAGACGATACGCAGTAATACTTAAGTGTTTTCTATACAGACGACATGCAGTAATACTTAAGTGTTTTGTATACAGACGACATGCGGTAATACCTAAGCGTTTTGTATACAGACGATATGCAGTAATACCTAAGTGTTTTGTATACAGACGATACGCAGTAATACTTAAGTGTTTTCTATACAGACGACATGCAGTAACACTTAAGTGTTTTGTATACAGACGACATGCGGTAATACCTAAGCGTTTTGTATACAGACGATATGCAGTAATACCTAAGTGTTTTGTATACAGACGATACGCAGTAATACTTAAGTGTTTTCTATACAGACGACATGCAGTAATACCTAAGTGTTTTGTATACAGACGATACGAATTAATACCTAAGTGTTTTGTATACAGACGATATGCAGTAATACTTAAGTGTTTTGTATACAGACGACATGCAGTAATACCTAAGTGTTTTCTATACAGACGATATGCAGTAATACCTAAGTGTTTTGTATAGAGACTATGCATTGTGCTTGTGAATTACAGCATCTTTGAGTAAACTGTAAGTGTTTTCAACATAGACATAGCCACTAAATGTTTCCGTGCAATAATCCAATAGTTTATTATCGTAATCATTTATATGCCTACATAATACATATTACAAATGTTACAATTAGTGCGTATTATCAAAGGCTATATGTAGTGTTTTAAACAGAACCTCAAAAAGTAAACGTAAAAGAGCTGGGTAGAAGAGGATGTATAAGTATAACCAAACTTTGTAATAAATTACTCTAGAAACAAAAATCTATCTCTTATTTCAAACGCTTAATAAGGACATTTCGCTAGTGAATATGTTATTTTCATATTTTCAGAAATTATCTATTCAATGTAGTTTTATATCGATGGTTTGTTCCAGAAAATCTTTCGAATTATTTTTACACGCAACAGATTGCAGCACATATACACAGAGTATACCTTTTATATGTACTGTATCACTTATTAGTAATCTCTAAGCCTTTTCTATACAGAGTATTGTTAGGACTCTATGGTTCTAAACTAAGTAACGGAAAAAGCAAAACCACAAGTTCAGTAAACTTCAAGAAATAATTTATTTCCATAGAATACATAGTGAACATTCAAAAGGAACTCACAGTATTGTAAATTAAATCCCAAGTACACCTAAACGTTATATCACAAGTTCTAAACTATAGAGAAGTCAAAATGAATTTCAGTATTGAATGTGCTGATGTGCCAATAGTCTTGAATGAGCTAATGTGCCAGCAGCCTTGATGTACCACAATAATATAATTCAGAATATCCTTAAATGTTTTCCATGCAGACAATACACATTATTCTCACCCATGCGACAGAGAAACCTAACTGTTTTGCTAACCTTACTTTTCCTATCTTAATCTGGTTGTCTCAAGTCCGGTCGTCTCAGTCATGGTGTCCACGTCCTGGGAACTACTTATAAGAAGAACTCCTGTTGTCGTTTGCTTTGACTGACGGAGTTGTTTTAAAATCAAATAACTACAACAAGAGATATATAACAAAAATTAATTCACTCGTAACGCAACTTAAGGTCTCTCCGAATTTGATAACACACTATACAAAACATTTTGAGAGTGACAGACACACACATGCATTCGAAGTCGAGCAATTTCGTATTATGCTGGAAACTATAGTTCGTTCCACACAGAATGGCGAATTTTGTCCTATATGTAACTCAATAAATTTTCAGGTTAGCGTCATTGAATGTAGCTCAAAGTACCTAAATCGTTTTACATCCTTCGTGTGAAGTATTAATGCGCGGTATTTACAAAAGAACAGCACTTGGTTCGAGACTCTCATTGTGCAATACTTCCAAAATATAACAATTATTAATTTTTTTCTTGTTTTTTCCCCTTTTCTAAGAGCGCCATATATAGCTTGATTCTACTTAGATAATTATTCAGATTTTCATAAAAGAGTACAAGACCTTATGACCGCTATATAACGTGAGAGGCAATAATGGTAGGTGATTAATACTGTATATATCGAATCTGCTAACTATATTGCAAAGTGGACGGTTATTTAAATTGGAAAACACAGGGTGAGATAAAATAATAAAAGTCGGTGTTTGTACCAAGACAAGGAAATCCCAGTAGCTGTGTTACATTATTTGTCTCCCCTCTCGGCAGAACCTCATGGGAAGACAAATAATGCGATCCCTTGACTGGGATTTCCTTGTCTCGGTGCACACACCAACACAGATTCTATTAATCTCTAATTGTTTCAGTACAGACGATACACATTCATTTCTAAGTGTGTTTATACAAACGATACACATTATTCTATAAGCGGTTGCTATACAGACCATGAATAGTTATATCCTCGTCTTTTCTGTACTATAAGTCGACACACTGTTTATGTGAATTAGCTAAATCAACAAAATAAGTTTGTTCTTTGACATTATCCATATGAGTAAGCAAACTCAACGAGTTTGACACAATACAAAGAAAACCAGAGTAACAAAAATATATTTGGAATTTTACATATGACAAAAGCCAGTATCAGTATCTATGATTTTAAAGCTTCTAATTCAGGAGAGGAATGCACGTCGCTGATCACAAATATGATAGTCATTGAGTTAACTACGAACGATTATATTTTAAGAAATATTTAACTTATCTTTGACAGTTTCTGTTGATGCCTTTGTAATTATCTTACCTGGTATAAAGATAAGCGTCTGTCAGATTCTGTTTCGTTACCTTATATATCTACTTTGCAGACCGACTTTTTTCGTTTAAGCAAAATATTATTATTATTATAAGAGAAAGCAGTCAGGGATTAGTAGAGCGTGCCAGATTGTTAGCTAATGATAGAAAACGTTCTACCAGTTTTACAAATTTCTTGATATAATGCGCAAAGACAAAACTTGGTTTTAACGAACCATTTCCTTTCAAACGTGATGATGATGATGATAATGATGATGATGATGATGAAAATTAACAGACACAGAAAGAGCTATCTCGACTATGATGTTTCATAAACCTATTGTACTTACTACACAGTAGCTCTTAAAAATTACATCGTGCTAAGGCAAGTTGAGTAAAATGCTTAGCCCAAAACCACTCCTTTGTAGTCAATTAGCGCTGATCCAATAGTGCAAATCGAACTCATATCATTCTCGTCATGAGTCCAGTGCCTTAACTGCTGAGCTAGCACAGTTTCTCAGCTGGATTAGGTCTCATAAGCTATTTTAGTGAAAGGTCAAACCGACAAGTGATATTCGTCAAGTTATGCTCAGTGCAAAGAATGGGACAGATTCCTCAATAAAATGGATAACAGAGAAATAAAATTAGATCATATCTGTATGACAAAATATCTTGATGTTGCCATTGTTTTCCTTTTCTTCATTATAAAGAAGATGTGAAAAGAATGCATATTAATTCTCAGGCCTTGTTAATTTTTTAACGCTTTTAAAGATCTTTATGTAGAATGGACACAATGTGTCTTTTTTGCTTTATTTCACTGATTACATGACATATATTTGCATCAAGTTAGAAAAATGTTTACAATGAAAGAAATGAAATTTAAAAATCAAAACTAAGTATGCCTGTTTCACATAGTAAAAGATAGTTCCACATTTCACCCAAGAATTTATTCTAAATATTATTTAGGCTTTTAATAATAATGAGCAAATCAATGGGTACTATTTCCTTAAAAATAGAAAAAAGTCTTTAATACTAACAATAAGGATTTCCTGTCTTATATTTTGTGGCAGCATATCTTTGTTAAAACGACCTCTAAAATTGTTCATCTTTTATTTTTCGTATTTTTTCCAATTTGTACAGTTGTAAGAATTACTATCTTTTGATTACCTTTACTTCGAGTCTGTGATAGGTTTTATCCTCTTCCATAAATGGCCAGGAATCAATATCCCTGCTAAATCAGCAATCAATTTACTTATACACCCACCTTGTTTACTCTGTTTTAATTGTGTACGTTAAAGTTTTTTTATCAGGACGATACTATTTTGATTTTAATTTCATAAGACATCATTTTTCTCGGCTTCAGTTGTTACTCCACTGGTGCGACATACTGAGGGTTTTTTGTTTGTATGTTGTAGTAATTTGTCTTTTTGATGTCGTGTTAGACTTAACACGAATTCCATTATCATATTCTTGTATTATATTAAATAAAATGGCTTTGAGTTCCTCCCTCGTTTTTATTCCCTAATACCAAACCTGGCTGTGGGATTTCTGTTGCCCCAGTGATAGCACCAGTAGCTCCTTTCTAAATGAGGAAATAGTGATGGTATAAGAGGTTTTATAAATGGTAAAATAACACTTTGAAAATTCCTTGTTTTGTTTAAAGACACTTTGTTAGCCTCACTACCTTCTTTTTGCTATAAGAAATTTAGAAAATAGTTGTTTTTCATAAATAATTCATCTGTACCACCATAAAATTGTTATCGCTTTCGTGCTATTTATATCGATTGGTTTGTGGTGTGGGTCAAACAATAGCATCGCTTTGATGTTTTGCTGAATTTGACCCTGTGACTTTAATCATTTATATAGCTTATATCACTATATATTAGTATTCATCTTACCGTCTACTGGATTTATTTTTTATACCTATCACTCTATATGTAAGTAACCTCCTAAGTGCCACTCTTTTTCAGCATCTGATGTTTTATTAGTTAATTGCTTTGATAATCTTGATACATGAAATACTAGATACTCTGTTGAAAAATCATCTTTTTTATTGAACTTCCTCTGTTGCTATCCTGATTCCAGGAAAACGGGAAATGCTATCAAACACGAATACAAAATTGGATCATTTTAGGTTTATTTCATTAAACTATCCTTTTATAAAATGCAATCAAAAGTTTTGCATCAAGGAAAACAGTCACTTGCTTTTACCCCTTTCGTAAGAATTCTTTCCTCGCTCAGCTGAAGACGACATTCTCGGACCGACAGTCTAAGAGTATAGATTCTTCCAATGATCACCATGTAAGAGTGCAACTGCTGGATATTTGCGACATAGTCCACGAGACTGGCTATGAGGAGACAAATAGACAGACAAACGGACAAAAAAAGACAGAGAGTGCTGAAGGGAGGGAAGGTAAGAGATATATTCAGATTGCACCTACTCTTTGAGAATGGTACTAAACGTCTCCGTGGTTGCATAAGTAAGTTTTTAAGATGCTAAGTGATGCATCTAATTTTCAAACAAAGATATAATAAGGACCCTTTCTTATGTACCTTGAAAATAAATGAAACAAAAATATGCGCCCTACACAGCACACATTCTATTTACCATATGATGCAATACTTGTTGCCAGACTAGTCACCGAAAACAGTGACAGTGAGCACTTGACCACTAAAGGAACCGTCCGAAAAATGATGAAAAATAATTATTACTTATATCGGCACACAGGAAGAAACTATAGTTAGAGCAGGCTTTAATCTACCGGAAAATATCCGAGTTTGTCACATCTGATACGTTTCGAGAATGTACTCGATAAAATATCGAACATCGGAATGTCGACGGAAAACCAAATTGCTATGTCAAATGACTGGGTTATAATGGCGGCCAGCTATTTTCCACTTTGACATACCGATCTAAGATATTTTGTCTTTTATATCCTTCCGCCATATCAGATGTCAAACAACAAAATGTAATATATTCCGAGTGTTTTGTCCACGCCTAACCTAGTATATATTCCTGCTGGTTACTGTTTTCAATAGTTATTGATTAGAGGACTGATACTAAAGGTAAGAAACTTTATTTTACTCTTTACAATATTAACAAGAAATAAATAGTTGTTATTTTGACCAAAATACAATTATGACAGTAAAATGAACATGTTAGTCATTCTAAAAACAAATTGCATGTATGTACGACAGCACATTGTAGATGAAATACACTACAATGCAGGATTTATTTATATAAAAGCCTATTTGATACCGATGTAACGGAAGAAAAGCAGTGGACTTGGTCTGATATGGCACAGTTTGGAAAGTACAACTGACTGATTGTGAGTCTTCTAACACTTACAACACCGCAGATCCTAATTAAAAGAAAACTTGTAGGGATGAATACTATTTAAAAAGAAACAAATTCACGCATTTAGAAAGACATAACACTTTTGGTTACAAACACTGAGAAATTTAAGGTAAATAAAACCTCTGGATCTATTGGCCTAAGACTCTTGAGTAATTAAACATTTCCTAGATGGAACAAATTGATTCGAGTGCAAGATATATTGGTCAGTTATGATTTCCACAATTACTAGAAAACATCATATTTTTTGTTAGTGACTGCGGTGCACTTTTCAGATGACTCAGGATGTATATTTATCTTATTTTTATTTTACTTGTTAACCTTAACCAAAATTGTGCGCTGTAGATATTCTATCCTTTGTTTTAGAATTGAAGGGATATGCCTTTTTCTGCCTTACAAAATATATATGTCGTGCCACTATTAGCCACTTTACAGATTACCTGACAGTACCTAACTTGTACACTACAATACACTACAGTACACCGTGTCTTCTTTATTTAATTACAGATTAAATGAGAATATTTACGTATAAAAGATATATGAACCTGTACTGATGTAATGTAATTTGTCATCGTTTGCGAGATAGAATGGAAAATTGTGATGAATGTAAAAAAATTAAATTTATTGAAAATTCAGCGAAACAGTCAACAGTTTTCCATTTTTGAAAAACAGTTGTGTTATTTTATTCCCATTCCCATCGTAGTGCATCTACTGATTCAGAGGTGAATTAGCAGTTCGTAAGATTACAAAGGTCTTAATTACTTATATTCATATGTGTGTACCACATTTGTAGTCACATGTCATATTTTGTCTTTTATGTAAATTAATTGACAAACAGAAGTTATCTTGAAACCTTATTACTGCACATGTTATGCATGTAAAACTCCTCCAACGTTCGAAAATTCATTTACAAAAAGAAACAAGTACCCGTCTAACTAATATACGATCTATTTTGTCTAGGCTACATTGTATAGCAATATTGAATAAACAATCAATTCAATTGGTCAGTCCATAAAAAGTATAGCAGGACATTGACTCCAGTACTATGAGTCTCATGCCACTGCATCAGTCTGTTCCCGTGATCGATCAGTCTTTCTCGCTACTTTCAACAACGATATATAATTAGTCATAGTGTCATTTAAATAACACACGAATACAAATATTCTGTACGTTTAATTACATAATATATGATTGGTATCTTTTCTGAAACTGGCCTAAAGCCTTCAGATGTTGATTATATTTTCTTATCTTATTTGATTTGACTTGCTTGACCGTGTTGAATATTATGTCATCCCGTTCTCCTGAAGTCGTGCAGCCGGCGGTATGGCTCACCAATGTTCATTTTATAGACTGGTGATTAAAATTATTTAGCTACTGTTTTTTCAGTATTATTGTAGCTATTGCTAATCGATGAATGCCTTTGATGAAAGTGAAATAAATGGAAGAGAATGTTTCATGATATTTTCAAACTGTCTCAAAGAATAACGTAAGTAATCACAAGAAATGGGCGTTGTTAACTAAAGAAGCAGGAAAAGAACAGCAAAAAAAAAAAAAAAAAAAAAACTGAGACAGTATTACTGTTATATACTGCTGCTTATGAGAATAACTTGTGTACCAAAACCATTCATTAGCTTTTGACTTACTTCATCGTTCTCTTGGATTTCATTATTTAAATGTATCGGTACAGTTCCAGTTGAGATTACAAAGTAACATACTTTATAAGGAAATTGTTTTTCATATCACTCTCCTCCATCTATCTATTTATCTGTATATATTGTTACGTATATGTAATTAAATTACTTGTGTGTTAGTTTTAAATTTCTTTTTATTTTATTTTTGTTTCATTACATTTTATTGTAATGATAATGGTTTTTTTTTACTGGATTTGACATTAGTTGTAATGGGGGCGACATAGCTTCAATGGGAAAATACATTACAGCCCCCCCCCCCCCAGGATATGGCGTCAAGATTTATAGCGTCAAAATCAAAACCCTGGGGTGATATGGCGTCAAGGGAATTTAGTATAGGGACAATAGGAATAGAACAGGTAGGGTGACGTCACGGTACTGGACACTTGCAACAGTGTGGCAAGTGGCTGACCTGAATACGCGTGGCTACCACTCTAGGTAAGGACAAATGCAATAGAGAGACATTTATAACATAACCATAGATTGATCAAGATCAATCTATCATACCGAAATTATACAACCGACTAAAAAAAAGTTTTAGGCAAGAAAGAATAAATCTTTTCGAGGCATATGAAGTGACCCTGAAAAGGGCCTTTGGTTTTTATGTTAACACCATTTCGTTAACACAGAGGACATCTCACTGATCTTCTCTAGCTCAAACTTTTTCTAACCTCTGGACCGTAGATGAGGACTCGCTTCAGATAGCCCTGTCTCTCCACATAGCATCTTCTTTTCCAAGCAGTCGTCTCGGTGATCCGGATGATGGTCCATGATGATTTAACATACATGGGTAAGTCCGTACGGAACAGCATCGACGATACCAGAGTAGAGGATTCAACGTTTGTCCACATCTTGTGACGAGAACAGGTGAAGGAGATAAAGTGAACCGCGTTTATTTATAGTGTAAGACCGGATCGAAACCGATTGAGATTGTTCACCAATCCCAACACGCGTTACAAAATTCGGTCACTTCGCGGAGTCTGTCTTCCAATCCGAAGAGAGCTACCTATGACGTCACATGCCCAATATAGGTTCGCTAGCGTCTGTGCGCAGTGAATCGATGCGACATTGTTTTTTGAAACATGACTGAAACTAAGAAGACAATGAATTGGGGTGCACCGGTTGTGGAGACGAGAAGCAATATCATAGCAGCGGCTACCAAAGTTAACACAGGTCTACTTCCAGAAGAGGTCGATTTTAATTGGGATTTAGTAGATTTTCTCTCTTTGCAAGAATTTGTTTCGGTACCAGTACCTTCGCCACCTTCTCCTTCTTTACCACAGGTCGAGGATTTTAAACAGAGACAGAAAGAAGAATTGGAGAAATTTTTACAACAGCAGAAAGAGGCAGAACAAGCATTTCTCCTTCAACAGCAACAGCGAGAAGAAAAGGCAACAAGGAAACGACAGGAAGAAGAAGAAGCAGTAGAGAAGAAACAAGGTCTAGGAGAGAAGAACAGTGAAACTCAAACGGTAATGGTACTTTTGGACATTTTGGCAGAGTTAAGAAGTCTGAAACAAATGTATCAGACTTCTTTATTACGACCCAAGAGAAAAAGATCTTCCCGAGCCAAACAGTCCAACCTTGTTAGTACACCGGAGATACCACCCCTAGTGATTTCTGCCAAATCATCAACAGGAGCAAGTCCAGAAGTTGGCCTTGGCCGTGGCAAAGGCATAAGGCAGTTAAAGCTGATTGCTTTTCGTTCCTGAGTTTGTTTTTTTTAAAAAAAAAAAAACAGCCAACGGTCCTTTTCAGGGCCACCCATTTCTTTCAAAAAGAGTTGGTATTCACTTTGCCTCAATCAATTAAAACTCAAAATCCCTTTTATTTTTTTAACCCTATGATGTACGTGTGTGAGTGCGTGAGTGTAGGCCCTTATTCTAAAAAAGTTAAAACCAAGAGACACTTACGTTTTTCAGTTTGCTTCTGGTACAAATTTTTAGAATCCAATTCACAACACAACACAACACTTTTAAAAAGTTCATAGACTTCTTCTGTGTCTTTTTTATTTTCGCTCTCTCTCTCTCTCTCTCTCTGTTTTCTGATTTTCTTCATTTTCACAGTTTTTTCCTCCTCTTCTTCCTGACTTTTTTCTCTTCTTCTTTTCTTTTCTGTCTTCTCTTTCTTAACGTGTCGGGATTCTTCCTTTGCCGAGGACACCTCATCTTCTTCCTCCTCCTCCTGCTCCTGTTGTTTCTTAGGGCAGTCTGAAGACCAATGTCCTTTCTCTTGACAATGATAACAGATATCTTGACTTTTATATCTTTTGACACTGGTCTTGCTTTTTTGACGGTCTGGACATTCTGTAACCCAATGCCATATCTTCTGACAGATATAGCAAGTATCTTGACTTTTATCTTGAAAGGAGGGGGAGTAGTCCGTCGGCTTGTCTGAAGAAAACTTTCTTATGACACCTCGCAAAGCTCTAATCAGAAGTTCGATCTGTGTCGGCTCTTCCGTCGTGCTGGTCAGCTTGAGAGTGAAATGAATACTGAGAGGGAAGGCACTAGCCCTTTATATATACACTGAGCCTGACATGGATATACAGGGGTCCATGGCGTAACAAATGTACTCATTTGACTTTTTGCAGTCAAGATGAAACGATCGCATCATTTCGTAAAGAAAGGAGAAGAAAGTAAGAGGAAGAAACGTGATTTATCCAAAACTGAGCAAACTCCTGCATATTTCACCGTACCCTAATCGAAATGAACCTGTGAAAGACGAATATTCGTTCCCTGTGCGATTGCCTGAATACTGCGATTTGAAAGTCGATTCCAAACCTTCCGAGGAAAATAGCCAAAATATCTGGGAGGACCTAACCCCGAAAAATTAGCTAGAGCCGGATTTACCTACTTGGGTGAAGGGGATAAAGTCAAATGTTTCATGTGCGGTGTGTCACTTCACGAGTGGGAACAGAAAGATTCCGCTTACTTGGAACATTCTCGATGGTCTCCGGATTGTCACTACCTACCTTTAGTGGGATCTCGCCATTGAAGTGGCATACCATGTCGTTTAAGAAGCCAGCTCGGTTAGGAGTCAAACGTTGGACAACATCTAGACAAATATTGAAGCCCCATTTGAAAAATAATATTCAAACATTACCAAACGAATTGCAAGAAAAGATCTACAAGGACATTTGGCAGGAACTTCCCAGAGCAAAGTCTCAATGGGTGACTGAGGAACTTTTATGTCGAGAAATTCACAAGAGGAAATTGACAAAAGTCAACAAACAAGTCAGATTTCTCTGGATCAAGTGTGCGTTCTTCCGAATATTCAGCTTTAGACCATTTACATTAGAAGATTTTATTGACATTCTTGACCGTTTCCTGGAATGGCAGTTGTCAGAAATTACTAACTACATTCGTTACTTTCGCTCTAGGAGAAGTGTTTGACTGACATGGTCATGAATACTTTACAAGAGAACATTTGTGATTTGCCTGTGGAGTTGGGAGAACGCATTTACCGAGAGTTGGTGAAAATACAAGTGAAACGCAAAACAAAATTGCATCCGTTACGTCACCGATGTTGGAATCATTGGTACCTGAATGGTATAAGAGGACTGATCCATTTCAAAGCGTTCCATTGGTCAGGCATTTATGAATCCCGTGAAATTCATAAAGTTTTGGATGCCACTCATTCAACATACAAGGTGATTCTAATACACCGAATTGCAACGGATGAAATAGAGGATTACCAAAATATTTTACACAACGTTAACTTAGTTCAAGAGGAAACTTCTGTGCGACGTGTGGTGTGTGAGTTAGTGACTAAACATTTTTGGTAAGGTAATGATATTAAACCGATGCTATTCAAAAAGTACACTTATTATCTTACACCAAACAGGGTATAAAAACGGACTACCATGCCACGACCTTTATCATTCGTGATACAACAGATTCCGTGGAAGGAAATCAATGACAATATTCAAACGGTGGAGGATTACCAACACCTATTACAAGAACTGTGTCCATTGAATTTGGGTCGACGTGTGATGTGTGTCTTAGTGACTTGCTTTCTGGGATTTCGTTTACCGTGCGATTCCTTGTGGACTCTATACGAATAGTACATACCACTCCAAAAAGCATGAAAGTGGTCCCTTTAAATGTACACGAAAAACTCATTCTGTTAAAAGCTTTGCGCTTTCATCTCGATACTTCTCGACCTCTACAGGAAAGAAAGATTCGTCACCTTTTAGGTACTGAAGATATGTACGATGATGTGTAGCTTGTGACTTACACCCTCACTGGAAAGATGTACCTTACTGGAAAAGTTGGGGTTTCGAGGATTGGACAAAAGAAGTGGCACACTATGCCCAAGATTTGTCATCCTAAAAAATTTAAACGTTCAGTGAAAAAGTAACTTTTAAACCTGTGTTAGTGACAGTGCCAGAAGAAGAAGAACCACTCCGTTCAGGACAGGAAAGGACCGTCATCGACATCCCCGAAAGACCATTCCGGGAGGACAGTTGTGTGACTGTGCCAAGGAGTATAGAGACTCTAAGAACATTACACATTGTCCCTACGATTCCACATCTTGATTACCAAAAATGTTGTACAGAGACTTGCTTATATTCCACTTTGATCGTTTTGATGTGCCTTTTATTCATGTACTTAACTACTTGGCTTTTATGTATTTTGTCTTTCGTGTTGTTCACTTTTAAAGATGGCAATAAACGTGTACTGAAAAAAGTATAAAAGCTCTTGCCTTGTCTGTCTTCGTGTCAAAAGTGACATTCCTTACAGTACTATGGCTACCTCTACTGTCTCTACTCCCTCATCCTCCACTTACAATGTCATTGACGAAAACCTAGATCGTGCTAGTTGGGACGCCTTGGATCTTCGCCATCCCTTTAACATGCTAGCGGTCCAGACAAAACCGAATTTGTCAAACGTTTGATCGAACATAAACATAATTTGATCGATCGTCAATCTCAACGAATTGTGTGGTGTTACAAAGAGTGGCAATCGGCGTACAGCCTTCTGCGAGAAAGTCAAGGTGATTCCATCGTTTTTTGTGGAAGGCATTCCTGGTGAAGATGACGGGATCGTGTTTGATCCTAGCCAAACCCATCTGGTCATCTTCGACGACAGGAGAAGACGAAGAAGAAATTAAACTCTGGTTTACCCGCAAAGGGCATCATCGTAATGCCAGTGTCATTTACATCACTCAAACTTTGTTTCAACAAAGTAAAGCCCATCGCACCATCAGTCTCAATGCTCGTTACATGGTGTTGTTTAAAAGCCCTAGAGATAAATCGCAAGTGCAAGTGTCAGCCAAACAGTTAGGAACGCCTTGGCTGACTCATGCGTACGACGATGCCACTCAAACCCCACACGCTTATTTACTCGTGGATTTAAAACTTACTACCCCCGATTATTTGTAATTTGGTACCCATCTGTTTCGCCGCTGGTGTCAAGTCGGAGGACCTGTCGTGTACACGTCCCCTTCGTCAACTTAACAACAACAACAACAACAACAACAACCAAAAAAGGTCTATAAAAACCTCGGTCACTTTGAATCTGTTTCACACATCGTCAACATGACGTCCCTTCAGTCTCATCTTCCAGTCAAATTGATTCGTGCTTTGTAAGGTATCAGTCGCTAAAAAAATCTACAAATACGTGCTCGTGTCTTAGAAGCTAATCTCAAAGAAGTCTTACGATGGTTTACGGTGACAGCACGTCATTTACTGCAAAGCATCATTCAGATTCCACATCAAACCAAACGTTTTTTTGAGAGAAACAAAGTAGCCTTGACGCAACCAGCCGATCCTCGCATAGACACTCAAACCAAAAAGCAAATCATTTTGAAACCTGGAGGTAGCGGTTCTCTAGCAGGTGTCATTATTCGTTCCCTCTTAAAATGGAATCCCAATCCTCCCAAAGTCCTACCCAAGATAAACGCCATTCCTCCCCAACGTACCCAGAAGAAAACGAAAAAGAGCAGGAGTGTCAGGAGCAGGTCACAGCCTCAGAAAATGAAAAAGAAAAGCCCACAGAAAACAGCTTCTACCCGCAAGAGAGGTACTGCCGCCAGGACGCAACCTTACATTCGCAAACCACGACCTGCCACAACGGTGACTGTGTCTCCAGTAGCCTCAGGTTCTTCTACTTCTCCGTTGCTGGTGATGCCTGCCAAACCCGATTTGATACGCGTCTTTCTTAATTTGATGAAACATTGGAAACTTGCGTCTCCAAGAACTTCTCCTCCAGTGGTGACACCCTCCTCCTCTTTAGCGGCAGTAGCCGCTGCTCACAAAGTACCTGCCCTCAAAATCAAAGTCCAAGAAAGAGTTTACTGGACTTGTCCAAGCAAGAACTGTCCCGATTGAGTCCGTTCCGAACCCCTCCACGACGTGTGATGCCTGTCAGTGGCGACGCATTCCAGTATAAAAAAGACCCAAGGCAAACGATAGGGATCAGTGTTTTTGTGCTCCTGAACGCCCAAAGAGGTCCCCTCAAAGACGTGCACACCGTCAACATCGTGGTTCTTCTGCCCAAAAAGGAAAAGGTAAAAGAAAAGGACAGTCACGTCATCCGATAAAACGCTTAGACAAGCATCGACGTCACCTCCTCAAAAGACACACTCATCCAAAGAGAAGCCACCAAAAAGGAGGATTTTTTTTGGCAAGGAGCACGTAAATGAGATCGTAAAAAAGTGCATACCGTCATCATCGTCGTTTTTCTGTCCAAAAAGGAAAATGAAAAAGAAAAGGACAGTCACGTCATCCGAGAAAACGCTTAGTCAAACGTCGACGTCTTCCCCTAAAATGACACCCTCGTCCAAAGAAAAGGAGAAGCCACAAAAGGGGAGGATTTTTCTTTCAAATGGATAAGTTAGTAATAATTGATAATTGATCCCAAGTACTTAAAGCTTGTGACTCTTTCCAGCTACTGTCCACTGAATTTATTTCTGCACTGATGCCATTGGTGTTGTTTGTCATCAGTTTGGTTTTATCGGCGCTAATCGCCATACCGTATGCTGTGGAGGTTGTGTCAAGGTGCTCAACCCAGTCAAACAGTTCTTTTTCATCTCCTGCTATACCATCAATATCATCTGCGAAGCGAAGGTTGGTGATTGTTCCTCCTCCGATGCTGACAGTGCCCTTGTGGTCATGCAAGGCATCCTCTATGATCCTTTCCAGGAAAATGTTGAAGAGTGTAGATGACAGTATACATCAATGTCTGACTCCAACTGTTATTCGAAACCGGTCTCCTCTGCTGCCATTGATGTGGACAGCACTGGTGGCTTTGTCATAGAGGTGCTCAACAACCTGCACCAGGTTTGAGTTGCTATTGTACTTCCTTGAGTTGCTATTGTACTTCATTTGATGTTTCTTCGTATTCTTTGTGTCACACTTACGTCTCGTTTAAGCTTTTATGCCCTTTGCATCGTTCTAAATAAGCTTCTATTGCGGAAGACATTGTCAGGAATGCTCCGATTGCTATATTAGAGTACCAGTTAGGGCTTGTACAATTCTTATCGTTCTCACCGATATTCTGTTTGTCTCTGTCTGTAATATGTGTATTACTTTATATTAATTTTCTTGTGTGTGTGTGTGTGTGTGTGTGTGTGTGTGTGTGTGTGTGTGTGTGTGTGTTTTAAATTTTACAATGTTACATATAATTTCCGTTGCAATGTTCCAGTCACTGGAAGTGGAGGACTGACGAATGTAAACCAGTGTCAATGTCCGTCCAACTATAAATGGCACTCGCCGTTGAATCTATGTTTCCGATTGTCCAAAGAAACGCAAACGTGGGAGACTGCGAGCCAGATCTGTGAGTCTGAGGGAGGCAACCTTGCCAAGGTCAACACCACAGAAATTCAGCAGTATCTGAAGGAACAGATAAGGAACAGTCGATACCGTAAGTCATTAAATTATTTAGTTGCATGTATGTATGTATAACGCCGTGGGGAACTTCGCAAATATTGTCAGAAATGATGTCATCAAATTGTAACAGGTAATTATCTTATGTCCAGGGTATGAGAATGTATTCGAAATTACTTTTGCCTCATTTATTCAATGTTTACTTAAATAAATTCAGTACTTTGCGATATATGAAAACATGTTACTCGTGTTCTTATTTTAAGGCTCGCAAAATACAGAAAGTTTTAACTGGGTAGATACATTTCATTTGAGGTGAGCACTGCTGTAGGATCCTTTCTACATGTGTGTATGAAACTTAATTTGGCCCATTACGGTAAACGAATGTAAAATAAGCCTGATGTGCCTTCTATCACCGTGTAACAGGCGTCTGATACATGGTTAGCGTGCAAGACTTGTAACCGAAAGGGTGCGGGTTCGGATCCTGACATTCGGTAAATCCTGGTCGTTTGCTGTGGTGCGTCTTTGTAAAGCAATTTACATAGAAGACATTGGCATTGAATATCCTTATTGCATTACTGTGCCGTAAAATACCAAACTCAAATCAATACGATGTATTTGAATCTAAAGAAAATGTCACCAACATACACCATTCATATTCGGCAGAAGCTTTAAACAAGATATTGTCTTGAAATATTTAACCAAAGTCGAAACGAAGATAAAACTTACACCGTAACATGAAAAGGTATTTTTGTTTGATCAAAAAGATTTTAAAATGGTACTATATAATATTGCATGTACCTAAACAAATATACACAATCCAATAAATAGACACAAATAAGGAATGATGTATCAGCAAAGCCACATCACCATTTTCAGCACGTAATGATACATTTTGTTACTGTATAGATATTTGTTACATTTTTAAGAATGATAAATATTGTGCATTACTGTATACTTCATAAATAGTCCCATTAGGTGCACATTGTGAGTAAGTGTCAATATGCAGAGGTATTGACCATAGATAATTAAAATTATACACCACTCCTTTATAATAATATGGTAAACACGTACCTGCATTCAATAAACAATTTCTGGCAGCGTTTAAATAAAACTGAGACGGAAACTTGGAACACTTACCACTCTGAATGGCACTATTTTATTTTTCATTCGGAATTTAATGAAAGACAAGCTACTCAAAATAAATATATGTCCTTTAGTTGAGGTATTACCAAAGACAGATTAACCATGATACCTAGGCAACAATCATGAAGCACACTGCACTTTCAAATTTACCCGTGACCATGACAGCAGCAGCATTGAGACAGTTTCTCTGGTTCATCTTTTCATAATGTTATTTTTAATTATGATTAATGTGTTTCATTGATGTATTTGCTCATTTGTCCTAATATTGACATTTCGTTGCGATTCTTTGGCTACACGATATTATATCCTCTTCAACAAACTTAATTTCGGTCAAAACTATAAGTATTGTTTATTACTCCGCAATTTTCAGGTTTCTTTCGTTAATTGAACGACGTGTAAAATGTTCAATGAAACGCTGAAATATTTTTAGGGGTTTAAGTTGTGTCATTCCTATGACATAACAGCATGATTAACACGCTTGTTTTAAGTAGATTAAAAGAGATTATTGACTAATTAGTAAAAAAAAAATATTAGGTCCTAGTTTATTCTCCGTAAATCCAGCGTCACATGAACGAAGGCCAAATGTCTTCAATACTCAATTAGTTACCTATATTTCTTCCATAATATTGACACATTATTTCCTGACGTCACAATATACAGCCATACAATTTTAGGTGCGCCTGATTAAATTTCAGGTTGAAACAATTTAATTGTCAAATGTTTATTATTTTAAATCGTGCGTTTCATTATGTGACAAATAAAATGTTATATCATTCCTCACTTCAAGGCTAGAAAAAGTTAAAAATCATACTACTAGTTTTACAGATTTCAATTCGTATGACCACTCTTGTAAGAGCCACTACGTACTTTGTGCGTAAATGATGACTTACAAATATTTATTGACTTAGTAATGGTTATTACCTAAAACATGTATTAGTTAGTACAATCCTACTGTCCTCTTTGTGTGACTTTTACTCATGCAAATGATAAACTAGATCTTTGCTTTAAGTGGCATGCTTGAAGAAAGATAAGAAAAGGACGCGTATTGTGCCTTTTATATCATGTATTTGGTTAATCAGAAAAAGAATATTGAAAATATTGTTTCATTTAGAGAATATTCTAATCATCCTTTCAGTCACAGTCTATACAAAAATATTGTGTGCAAGGAGGTATCATGCTGTGGTATAAAAATAGGTATGTCTCTTTTCTTAATTTGCATTTAATCTCCCAGGACGAGGATCCCTACTGATTTTCTTTTGTATCTTTTAGCTGCCGCTAATAAATCAAAGTGAAACAATTTGCTGCACGCGATTAATATTTTGTTTTTCGAATTATAAAGAAAAACCATCGCAGGAACAGTTATTAAACCTTTTGTTTTAATTCCAGTCCCAAAACTTTCGCATGCGTTTGTCGGTGGAAATGACAAAGAGGAAGAAGGAATCTGGAGATGGGCTGACCGTGAGCTCATTGACATGAATAGTCAGGTTTGGATGCCTGGTGAACCTAACAGCAGAGAAACTGAGAATTGTCTGGTCCTATGGGCATACGGCGACTATCATATAGGAGATATTTCCTGCTCCTCACGGTTTTATTATATTTGCCAAATTGGATAGAATAGTTGGTTGTCATGATGATATCACAACCACTTGCAAAACTTCAGTTATCTGTTTGTATTGTTTTACAGAAAGTGTTCAAAAAAGCAAAGAAAGGTTTGTCATATTTAAATGTGCCATTACAGTAAATAAACTTAAAAAGAACAATAAATATCATAAATGCAAAAATGTTACTATACTTTCCCATTCTCCATTTGCAAGAGGCACAACGCTACTGTTTGTATTCCTGACCCAGCTGGCTCATAGATACTATTGTGTAAATCTTAATTTTGTTGTTGCATGATACTAGGGGGTAAAGTACAAACTCTCTGAGCGATTTAACGACTAATTTGAAATTTGACCCACCAGTTGCACGCATCGAAAAGACAATTCAATGTAAACTAAACAATCTATTTTTTATAATTATAACGTCTGGTGCTTGCTTACTTGTCATTGGATGCGTTAACCTGTAAAGTATATTTTCTGTTGATATTTTTATGATATGTACACTGTGCAACAAACGTTGAGCTATTGTGTGAGGAGCATGATATTCTTTTGAAGGAATTAAGTCATAAAACAAAAACAATTACTAATTCCCCCTCTCTCTAATCTTGTTCTAGCGACAAGCTTTATCTCAAGGAAATACGTCGCAGGTAGAACAATATCTCATAACAAAAAATTGGAATTGAAAACAGTGTTGAATAGGAGATGTTAGTTATTACTACAGAAAACAGAGCAGAAAGCAAAGGAAATACGAATAGTAAAACAAACAAACACAAAAACCCAAACAATTATTGTACTCCGAGGTATCCCTAGGGTACTTATAATCTGCAAGTAGGACATAAAAAACTGATGCAAAGATGATATTCAGGAACATGCTCCCCGTGTAACGTTTGGTAGCAATGTAGCGCAAACAAGAATTTCTACAGAAACAGTTTTACACAAAAGAACGAAAATTAGAATCTTGCGCTCATAAAATGTATCGCGAAATTTTCTCAGACGTTTATACAATAAGAAACGTTTTACAATATCATCCAAATCATATACTAGAGGTGTCTTAAGTTAAAAGGCACATTCCCATTTCAATTTTCTCTCTCTCTCTCTCTCTCTCTCTCTCTCTCTCTCTCTCTCTCTCTCTCTCATTTCTCCACCTGCATTCTTAATAGTAGTTGGAAGAGAGAAAAGTAGAAAATAGGTTCCTGGAGACGTAGCGAATACATCTTCTCCCAGTCTAACTTCAGCAGTTGTCAATTAAAGTTTCGTAGTTCCAAATGCATAAGAAGTGTTTGGACTATAAATAGCAGAACAAAGTGCAAAATAAACAGAAAGGCCAAATAGTACCGTTGTAAAAATCTTACATTTTTCAAGGTTTTAGAATGGAGAAGATGATTTGCATTTTGTTATATGTTATAATAAATTAATAATTACAATTAAGTGTGCTTGTGTTGTACAAAATTAGTATGATTGTGTGGTAAACAATTAACATGATTTTGTGGTAAACAAATTAGTATGTTTCTGTGTAAACAAATTAGTATGCTTCTGTGGTAAACAAATCAGCATGCTTGTGTGGTACACAAATAAGTATGCTTGTGTGGTATACAAATCAGTATACCTGTGTGGTATACAAAACAGTATGCTTGTGTGGAAAACATATTAGTATGATTGTATGATATACAAATAAGTATGCTTGTGTGTTATACAAATGAGTATGCTTGCGTGGTATAGAAATCAGTATGCTTGTGTGGTATACAAATCAGTACGCATAAGTGGTAAGCAGAGTTGTATGTTTTGGCGGTAAATTATTCTTAGGACAGGCCTAAAACTTTGTGATAATTTCTATCAGTGGTAATATGACACCCGAACTGAATGGCAAACTGCTATCAATATCCTCAGCCAATGAGTCTCAGCTTCATTGGTTCTTGCTGGTTGATATGCCCCTGGTTATTAATCCACATATAATGACCTTACAAAACGCAATTGATGTAGAGGTTTGCAAATTAATAACGAGTGCCGTTTTATATGCATTTCAATCTACTAAAGAGGGAGAGACATAAACCAATGAAAAGACGTTGTATATGCCATCATTTTGACATATGAATGTCTTGTACTGGAACACTTGTGTCCCCGAGACGTTTCAGCATCTACTGCAGACAAACTAAAAAGAATTTAAAAAAAAAACAACAACGAATGAACTTGATATTTGTTTCCTATTTATAAAATGTAAAATGAAACAAATTGTCAAAATTTACGTAAACAATAAATTTCGTACAGATTGAAATCCAAGCCACACTTGAATCAGACTCATTACACACACATCCACCCCCCCGTGTATATATATATATATATATATATATATATATATAT
>JAECUM010057812.1:0-34222 GCA_016617855.1 Megalonaias nervosa
GCAAATGCTGCGTTGTAAACTGTGATATTAAACTATTTTCGTGTGTATTGTTTTTATAGCTTTGACAAAATACTTTAGAGTCCTTTTTAGGACGATTTCTTCATCTAAAACCACATTTACATCATTTTTTTTTTAATAAGTAAGAAACTTTTCATTGTTTTGTAAAGCGAAAGTAAGTGATGAATGCTGGAAATATTGAAACCAGTGTGTTCTTTGCGTAAAAACTCATCTCCTCTGAGTAGAGTTTATTTGTAGGAGTTATGCAGTAAATTGTGAAAATATATACAATCTTTCAGTTCATTTTATATCATAACAATGTTTATATTTAAAAAGTACTTATTTTGTGTATTTTATATAAATAAATAAGTTTATGTCAAATGATTAACTAATACATCTTTAAAATCATTTTAATCTTGGGAAAATGCTCATACTATAAGAACGGTGTATGCTATGAGGAGACGGTTCCTTATCGGAGGAGGAAACAAACATGTACAATATAAAAATGGAATATGGCCATAGTATGCAGTACACATATGTACTGTGTTGCAGACAGTACTTTGCTAGAGGAGGGGAAGGAGGCATATACAATTCAAATATAGGAAACAAAGCTTTTGTATGTAGTATAAACATGTACAGTATGAGGAAGCAGTACCTTGTAATAGCGGGATGTAAAATATACAACAGACAAATAGAGTATACAACTATCTTATTTTATCTCGTTTTCTTGTATTTCTCATTATTAATGAAATAACGATATTGTGTAAGAGATCAATACATATAAAACAATATCCTTAGTGAATGTTGTTTCTCTTTGGTTTACTTTACTGTTTTTTTTTTCTTGTTTTTTTTTTTTTTGTTTTGTTTGTTTGGGGGGGGTTGTGTTTTGGGGTTTTTTTTTTGTTTTGTTTTGGGGGTTTTTTGTCTTTTTTATGATAATGAGATGACCGAAACATATTTTTGAAAGTAAGTCTGAAAACACATTACACAATGGAGAGGAACATGAACAAAGCCGCGCTGTACTCGCTGAATAAGATCACTATCATTAGAAGAAGACTTCTTAGAAAAAGGCAAAGTATCTCATAATAAAAAGACTGAGTAGCTCATGTGATCTTTATAGGATTGGCAGCATCACTAATAAGTGATATACGACCTTTTGACTTGAATGGTTATCATAATAAAATCAGACTGGTGTTTGTTTGACCTAACAAATGTATTGCTTTCAGTACTTGACAGTGACCTTGACCTCTTAGAAATGAAAGCATTTATAATAGCTCTGTCTTCATTCTGTTGTTTATTTCTCGATTTGTAACAATCAGAAAGAGCGTGCCCTTTCTTCTTGCAATAGGTGCACGCAGGAAGAGGTAAAGATTTCTGATCAATCTTATCAAAAACTTGATTCCTAAAAGTTGTGCTTGACTGAGTTTTGGAATTGCTCGTAAGAGACTGAGATGGGGGTTTTACCAAAAGAAACTGCAAAGTGGAAGACTTACTGATAAAAGAAACTTTGTAAACCAATGAATAATCGTCAGCTGTACGAGCAGCGTTTTCTAAAGTTTCTACCATTTTCCTCATTAAGAATGGTCTTAAAGTAACCATAGACGCAATTCTTGAACTCATAACTAATATGAGCTGTCTGAGGTTATCGTAGTATTAACCAACTGTCTTGAATTAGCACCAATTTTCAAATAATTCATTTTCTCTTGCAAAAAAAAATTTGATATGGGTCTGTCCAATATTTTTTTAATAACTCCTAAACTTTTGTCGTTATGCGTCAGGTACCAACTCATAACCCTTCAATATATAATCCTTATCCACGTTATAATCAGCACTTTGCTGTAGTGACAGGGAAGTGTAGATTTAGTAAGTACACTTTGTAATAACAGAATCCAATGCTCTCTTGGCCATTTCAAATGTTCAACAATTTTTCCAAAATGAGGGAAATATTTATCTGCTTCCTTTCCGTTAAGAGGGCGTACTAACAATGTGTGTGTGTGTGTGTGTGTGTGTGTGTGTGTGTGTGTGTGTGTGTGATTTGGATTTTTAACGTAGCTTTGACAATTTTTCAGTCATATCGCTACGATATCTGCAGTGTGGAAGTTTATAATGATGTCTAGCATCATGGGGCATCATGCCATAGACTTGTAGCATTATGTCCCACCCAGTCACATTATCCTGACACCATGCCGACCAGTCCTAACACCAACCTCTTAATGCTGAGCTCCTAGCGAGGCAGCTGCTACTACCATACTTATACGTCTTTGGTATGACTCGGCCGGAGTTTGAACCAGCGACCTCTCGCATCCGAGGCGGACGCTGTAACCACTTAGGCCACCGTAGCGGTTTTGTACTAACATAATGCTCCCAGTAATATAAAAACCTAAACTTGTGTATAAGGTGGTGGGTGTGCTTTCTACCTGCCAGCTCTAATTTTCTTAATCTAAATTGAAATCCCCCTTCTTCCTTCTCTATTTCCCTCTGCATCTGTATTTCCTTGTCTTCTTCGTCTTTTCGCATTTGCACTTGCGTTAGCCTATCTTATCTTTCTCTCTCCCTTTCCTCTTTCTGCAACTGCATTTCTTTATCTTCTTTCTGTACCTGCATTTGTCTCTCTTCTTTCTGTACCTGCATTTATCTCTCTTCTTTCTGTACCTGCATTTGTCCCTCTTCTTTCACTTTCTTAAGCTTTCTTAACGGTATTTCCATTATGTATTTTAATTTCAGTTCTATTACTTTCATGTCAGAGCGTGTAGAGATTAACTAATCAAACCCAAAGCACCTTTATCCAAAAAGTTCATTTCCACCAAATATTGGACCAAAATGTTTTTATTTCTTGCTTCGTTAAATAAGCCTTCTGCTCAGAAAAATCATATTGTCTGGCAAGCTGGAGCAATTCATCCTTTTTCAAGGGATTTAACCGTTCCTGGGTAGGATTTAAAATAAAGTTCTCCAATTTAGATGACATTGTAAAAGCTTGTTGGTTTCACTAAAGATTTCTAAAATATTTTGTCGTCAAAATACAAGGAAACAGCGTCTTCTGTCAAAACCTGGATAGCAGACACACGAAAAGGGCGCGTTTTGCGTAATTCTGCCGAAGTTCTGTTTGCCAACTATTTTTCATCTAGCTGGCTAATACTATGCTTAACGTACCCAGAAAATTACAAGCGACCTTTAGCTTTTGTTGCCATAGATACGTTGTTTTTGCAAATATGGGGTAACAAGTTTAAAATTTACTACAATAGTACGCACACTCAATGGATAAATTTTATATATAACAACAAAAAAATGGCATAACACATTATAACCAGTGGCGTACCAAGACGAGGGGGGGGGGGGGCGCGGTCTGTCCCGGGTGACATCCGGAAAGGGTGGGTGCCATCGGAAGAGTTGAAATACCAGTACAAGTTTTCAAACCAAATGAAAAATTCGCCAAAGTAAAAGTTATTTCGAATTTGCTTGTGACAGCACCGTGCTGTTTAAAATTCTACTTGCAAACATAATATATTTTTCTGTGTGTTTACATTTTAAAATTATTTGTGTGGGTGCCAAATTGAAGGTTCCGCCCCCGGATGCCAAATACTTTAGGTACGCCGCAGGTCATAAATACGAGTTTGTTTTTAGGTATTAAGTGGGGGGGGGGGTATCGATAGCAAAACACTCTATATCCGTTGATTTGAGAGTATTTTCTATTTTTCCATCAGTGGATATAACCCAAACACTTTACTGCAATAAGGATAGTAAACAAACACAATTGTTCTCTTAACAAATTTCCGCAAAGGACATGAAACAAAGATTAGATGGAACTCAGACGAGAGCCTTCATTGACAAAACAAAAATCCATTGAAAGAATCTTCAAACAGATCTTACATTTTAAGAAGTCTTTGTTGAAGAACTTTATTTGACTGCACATGATCCTATACAATTCAAAACAAAACGAAACATAAACGCCTGTGGCTAGTATCATCTTGTAAGGCGAAAACATTCCGATCAATGCCGACACCAGAGCACATGTACACATCACACCTATGCAGTTGTGCACCGTTCTTTGTCATATCTAAAGCCGCGTTTGTTGTTCAACATGCATGACTTGGATGATTAGTCACTAAAACATAAGCGCAAGCATTACAAACCGAAACGAGAAATACAAAAACATAGCAAACAAAACAAAAAAAAAAAAAACAACGTTGGCATAAAACCGATTGTACTATATGAGAAATAAATAACTAATTATGTTGTATAATATACTCAGAGTTATTTGAATATTGTTCATATATGAATCTCTCTCTCTCTCTCTCTCTCTCTCTCTCTCTGATGAGGTCTTAACCTTTGACTTTTTGTGTGTTTTAATCCCTTGTTCAAATTATTATTCTTGGTCTTTTTTGTCCAATAAACAGTGTCATTGCTTATCACGCTGTAAGTACACTCCATTGATTCTAGATTCATCTTGAAAACTAATGTAAGGATACACATATAATATTAATATTGCTAACAACGTTTCCTTTTTAAAATTGCAAACGGTTTTCACTTAACTAAGTACTCGAGGACGTAATTTTAGAAAAGGAAATACTGACCTGACTCCTTTTCTTTTCAGGTTTGTTCGAAATTACGCTAGTTGTTTTAGTCTGCAAAGATTGGTTCATTTTAATTATTAATATTTACATGCAATGACAACAGTAAAATATCTTGGAATGTTTGGGTGTGGTATTTAGATAACTATTCGTGCCATATTACAGTGTTTGTACCAGTGAGGTGGCGATGCGCGCACATCAACATAGACTTCCTTTTAAATGGAGTACGGGTTAGATCTGAAAGGATGATGCAATAAACGGAAATGATGCAGGAAACATAAATGTTATTGCATTTGTGTCGGGAACAATACTATGAAATAAATCAGATATCAGTTACAGTGTTTTATTTAAATGACAATCGGTTGTATAAAATGAGAAATATTGTGCTAGACAACAAGTTACAACATCTCATTCTAATTCCCAGAGCACGTATGCTATACTTGTTTCAAGTTCACAGCACTTTGTCATTGATACCAATCAAGAATTACGGTACCGCAACTTGTACGACTATACGTCTTTGTTATACTATCAACTCATCTAGCATTGTCTTACCACAGTGAGGACCGTTGCGGTGGCCTAGTGGTTAGAGCGTCCCCCTCGGATGCGGGTGGTTGCGGGTTTGAACCCCGGCCGAGTCATAACAAAGACTTATAAAAATGGGTACTAGCAGTTGCCTCGCTAGGAGCTCAGCATTAAGAGGTTAGTGTTTGGACTGGTCGGCCTGGTGTCAGGATAATGTGACTGTGTGGGACATCATGCTACATGTATGTTTATAGACATCACTATAAACTGCCACACTGCAGACATCGTAGCGATTTGACTGAAAATTGTTAAAGCTACGTTAAAAATCCAGATCACACTCACACATTACCTCAAAGAGGAACAATATAATTGTATGTATTATCAGAACATTATGGGTAATATGAGACAGTGTCACGTGAAGTCGCCAAGTGCTATTTGTAATCTCTTCAAGCATCTGAATAATTTACTAGTAATTCAATACATCGCTGGCAAAATAAGTCACGGCTCCTTTTAGCTGCCTTTATAAACCAATCACCATACTAGAATACAGCGTACACATACAACGAAAGAAAATTATTCAAGGAATGCAATTTTGATGAAAGGAGTGTAATCATTAACAGTGTATATTATAAGACAGGTACTCTGAGAAACAATAAAACAATATTTAAAAGTAATATAGCCCGTATCTTGAATTAGGCGCAGCTAATAGCAAAAAGTGTCAAATAAATGTCATGTCGTTATATAGCGATGATATAATATTCTCTTTCCAGATGTCAGGGTGAAGGTCGCATGTCAAAGTGAAAGGGCAAGCTAAAGTCTCAATGATATAAATTCAATTTCAGTAGCACGTATGATGGTGGAAACAAATCATACCATAACATTAAATTTTAAAAAAGAGTAACCTTAGAAATTAAATAAAAGCAGATGATAATATCCAGTTACTTTTATATTGACCTGTTTGTGGTTATATGTATGATGCTATTACTTTATCCGTCAGTTTCCATGTGGGAGCTTTTGTTGTAAGGCAATAACGTACGTTCTACACTAAGTACCTTCGCGATATTCCACAGAAAATAATGAACCTTGCTGATCTGAGATAAACGTCTGGGTCAGTATGACTCGACGTGTGTATATGATTTATGTCCGATGAATCGAGTTTGAATTTAATATTACTTATCCGGGTCTTACAGACCTTAAAACAAAAATGCCAATATCAATGAAAACACTAAGGACTTGAATTTGTGTCGTCCGACTTCATCTTTCTTCATTAGAATTCTAATTAATTCTTATCCATAAATATATTTGAAATAAGTGCAACAATTTCTTGACATACAAGTTTAGTTTGTTATTTACATGTTCCATTTCTTGACATTCGTTCTTAGCCTTATAAGTATAGTTTGTGACATCTAGTAATGCATGACCTTACGGTGCACATATTTTTCCTGCAAATCATGAGCTTCTTCTTCTGAAAATGCCCTAAGGCTCAAAACGATCACAATGGGAAAATCAGGTATATGCTCTGAGATTTAAAAAGACTGCAGAATAGGCCACCATGACCTACTATCTCACTTTTGCATTGTTTCATTCTGTTGTTGTAGTTGTTGTACGGTATTACGCCATTTCTCAGCACATGATAAACTATACATGGCGGCCAGTATAAATGGTGGAGGAAGAACCCGGGAGAACCCTGGAAAGAACCACCGACCCAGGAGAAGCTACTGGCAAACTTTCTCACGTACCCACATTGGCCGAGACCGAGACTCGAACCTGCGCAGACAGAGGTGAGACGGCAGTGATCCGTAACGGTGAGCGCTTTAGACCACTCGGCAACTCGGCGCCCCTGTTTCATTTTGTGACTTGTTCTTGTTGCGTATAGTACAATACTTAAATTAATGCCAATAAGAATACTGTCTACGAATTGTTGCATGATGAATAGACGAGCCGTTTCAAAATTCTTTATTTCCACTAGTATAGGTGAACCTCCTTGAATAATGGATCTTATCATTAGTGATATTGCATTTACGTATGATGCAGACTTGGAAGATGAAGATGTTGTCCCTCATCTATGGTGGTTAGAATAAACTGCATGTGGCACAGAACCATCATCACTTTGGAATTGCTATCAAGAGTATATGATATTTATTTCCATGTCACACGCCCATTATCTTGCATATCCTTTCTTTAATGCTAAGGGTTGAACGAGCTATTATTTGTTTCCAGATTAAGTTTACCAAATGAACTGTGAGGTTTCCATATTGTCTCTGCTTAACTGCTACATATCAGCACAAGGAATGTTAACGTAATCCTTACACAACAAACAACAATAATTCAATATGCCTAACTTGTAATTATGTTTTGCAATAGTTAGAGAAGTACGGAGATATATCAGGTCAATCCACTCACAATCAATTCACGTAAATTCAGTTTAATATTCAGTGATACATCCTATTATATTGGCCGTGACTCTAATCTTCTTTCCGAAGGACCCGTGTATCTTTAATATTATCCCCGAACATTTAGGCTGTTTCACTTTCTCTACTGCAGGAAGATTATATGGCTAGAGATCAAGTATTCATTGTGACCTTTACTTTACTTTACCTTTTATCGCATAAAAGATTAATCTCTACTCGATCAAACGTATTTTCAAAACCCATACAAAGGTCTAAAATCTCCCCCGGTCTTTCCTCGGAGATTTGTTTATTAATGTGGATAGCATGAACATATTATCAAACGTTGAGTATCCAGATATGAAGCCAGCTTGTTCTTCTCCCAGAAATTCTTATTATGTTGCCCATACATATAGTTAGTTATTTACAATATTTATCATTGCCTTACCTAAGACTGGTAACACATACATATTCCTCTGCAGTTGAATGAGTTACTTCTATCACTTTTTGAAGACTAAAGTTATTATTACTGCTGTCTATTCTTGGGGTAAGTATTGTTATGTATATTTAATTTATATTGTGTGGGTAACTTTTCTCCATGGTTGTAAGTTGTAAACAACATGTTCATGTAAGTTGTAAACAACAAGTTCACGCACAGTTCAAAGTCAGTCCTGTTTAGAGCTAGACTAGGTTTATCTATTATAAATCTTCAGATTTTACTTAGAGAATGTTTAAACTGGTCTACTCAAACTTCCATCCAGATGTAAACTTACTTGTAATAAGTAAGCTGCAATACCAGTTGTATAAAGGAATCCGGACTCATATTCTGTGACTTCGGACACTATCGGCCAAAATGGTCGAATTTTAGGACAAGTGAAAATGTGTAACAATAGGAATTTAATAAGCAAATAATTCATTTAAGTTCTATATCTGTCTGTGGGAATTCATGATCCGATTTTGCAACTGTGTTCAGATCTAATTTGAGAGGAATTATTTATTTAAAATATTCATTAGAATTGCTAAAGTGATCATTGACTGTTGGACGAACACCCTATTTTGGATTAATGTGAACTCGTTCAAAGACATTCTGGACTGCATCATTATGGTACATCAGAACATTAAAGACTGTTGGAATTCATTCAGAACATTCTCTCTCTTTGGACTTGTGAGACGATATTGTGTATCTTGAATATTTTCACTCTGTATTCTAAAGAAATAAATAACTTGTTGATTTTACTCAGATTGTTGATTTCATTAATTTCTGTTACATATTTTAAGCCCTACAATCGAAAAAGTATCAAATAATTTATTAAATAATTGAGGAAGTATATGAGTAATAATGCGTCAAATGCACTTTGCAAAAACAAAACACTCCATAAATCATCTATTCCACCGGCAGCTTCGTTTTGTTTTGTTTTTTTGTTTTTTTGTCAGGTAGATTTTCACATCTTCTGCTAATATTGTATTGTCATTGAGTTCAAGCTGAACAATTAGATCTTCGTTGTCTTGTAAATGTTCAACTTAAAATGCTATATTGAAAAACCTCAGACAAATAAGTATACAGAGCTCAACAAGGGATGCAAGTATATACAGTAGACCATGAACACTTCGGTAACCATCAAAATTGTTGTATATACTTGTATACAAGCATGGAAGAGTGTACATTTTTGCTCACTTTCTACATTTTATTTTTATTTTTCTACTTCTGCAAATTACTTTATAGTCATTAAGATCAAACTTGTAGTATTAAATTAATTTAGCTGTGTTATTAAACCGAAACATTCGGAGCGTCCATATTGCATAAAAGCGTGGAAATAGTGTTATCAGTGTTAATGGAAATATGAAATCCCAGCCCATCTTTTGACAGAGATTAAAGTTAATGATTAGGATTTCACATTGCTGTTAACACTAATAACACCACTGACTTTGGTTTCTTTTACATCGTATATATATATATATATATATATATATATATATATATATATATACATATATATATATATATATATATATATATATATATATATATATATATATATATATATATATATTGTTTAAAATTCCAATGCTTTCTTCAAACGATCCTATAAAGTTCTGATCTCTGTGCAAATAAAGTTGTAAATGTCTTATTCATCTGCGATCATTTCTATTTACCCATACATGTATATATTTATTTATCCACTGTAATCAAATTTAAAGTGTTTAGACATACTCTTGCAATACAGCTGAAGAAATATTCATTAGAAATTGTGTTGACATATGTATTGATCCGATTTTATCTCCAACATCAGATCAAAATGTGTTGATAGGCTAAAACATTATCGTAGCAACCTAGTGATCTCTAATGCATGTTTATTTTCAGATGACTCGACTCCGTATCTGGCGTGTAATTCAAATCAAGAAATGAGTCAGTATAGTTATCGTAAATAATAAAATCGGGTTATGTACTCTACGCGTTAAGCTCACATTGAAGTACAAACTGAAGATTTCTGTACTTCAGTTTTAATTTGGCTTCATCATTTTCTATCATTTTACATGTGTTTTCCTCAGAGTGAATGCATGGGTAGTCTGGTGAAATATATACTTATCCAGTTATACAGCCATACCTCCAGAGTTTCTCTTTGCTGCTCGTGTTTTTGTTGTAATGCTGTCAAAACATATATATCCTAATAAAACGGACAGATTTGTAGCATCTACCAAACTCTCCACAAAACCAAAAATATCAAAATTTGAAACAGAAGTTATGAAATCGATGCATATTATCTGGAAACCTATGCCAGAAATGTTTTACATTCAACACTTTAAATTTGTATGGACACATGTGACTCTCTTAACCTCTTCCACGTTCGAAATTCCACTAGTTTTAACCGTGGGCACTGACCAATATCTGCAAGCTCGGTCAAGTGCATAACACATCTATTGTTATTTACTGGCACCTTTCTCTGTTTAAGAGGTAACTTTTGGTTTATATATTACTAGAGGCCTCCTTTTATCTACACATTGTGTTGGTTTCTACTTGTACATAGCAACTCTTTTGTAAAACTTTCACATAAAATAAAGTCACTCATTGATATCATGCACACTCAACAGTTATTTGTAAAATTGTATCTGGTCGAAGTCCAGACTCAAATTGCATGTCTATACTTGTTAAACTGTATCTGGCTTAAGCACCACCAACCCTTGCCCCTATGTGCGGGCGCCCATGATGTCTATTTTGTTAAATAGTTGGAGATCTTTTCACTGCTATACTCCTGATGTACCGGAAATATCCCCGACACCAGTGTCCACAGAGAACTATCCTGATACTGATACTCCTATTACTACTACTTTTACAACTACTACTACAACTACTGCTGCTACTGCGAAAGACAGTACTTACCTCCTAGTCACTGTTACTTTCTTCTCAGTTATTTCTCATTTTAGTTTCATTTTAGGCAAAAATATGATGATGACTAATAACGGAATTTCCCTCGGAAAACCCAGACCAGGCTCTTAAATCTTGCACCGGATCACAATTATCGTGTAAGTAAATATTGTATACACTTCACAATTAAGTCTAACACGTAACTGTCGGTCTGGCAGGTTCCAAGTTCATGCAGATGTTGCCATTTAATGTATATCACAAGGAAACCGTTCGACTGATATTTATATGTACACATTATAACTGTATTTGAATATTGGATAATGCACATCTTCAATCACTGTAGCCCCAGATCTGTGGTGAAAGGATGCATTGGCAGATCAGGTTCTACTCTGTTTATCATCCAATGGCAAGTAAAACAAAATGCCTAGACCTTTTACTCTGAGGGCATCATGTGACACCATATCTGGATCAACATCATTAGCTGTTTATGTTTAGCGCTCAGCAGGACTACACATGTTACACAAGCTGATTTATAGAACAAGGATTAATTTCCTGCAACTCAATACCTGGTAATGCGAATGAGTAGTTATGGGGGCCACGATGGCGGTGGCTTTGACTTGCATGGCGATTACAGGAATTTAACACTGGATTGGCTGGTATGGAGTTTGGCATAAATTATCATTGGAGTCATGTATTGTGGTTATCTTAATTAACATTATGGTGGCATGGCGGTTATGGAATTAAACACGAGGTATGTGCCAGTCTGAGGCTTGTGAAGCCACTGAATGTTGCCTGGCATACGCTCAACAACATACTTGTGTTACAAACGTTGATTCATAGATCAAATAGTAGATTCATGTAATTCCCAAAGTGGTATTGCGAATGAGTAGTTATGGGTCAACGTTGTGCGGTGAATGGACTGGTATGGCGATTATAGGAATTTAACATTGGATGGGCTGGTATGACGTTTATGAGAAATTAAAATTTATTAGTGGTATGTTGGCCAGGGGCACCCGCAGATATTTTTTTTTTGGAGGGGGGAGAAAACATGTAGTGGTTAGCTATTACATTTTACGGGTGTAGGCCAAAACAAGTTTAGAGGTGAAATCCGGAGGGGTGACGGTAGTAGTATACATAATTTGAGGTTCCTCTCTCAGAGACACCCCTACCCCCCAAAACGTTATACGTTAACATTTTTGTCAGCAGCTTTTTTTTAGCTCAAAATGATGACTTTCATATGATAAGACTTTTCTAACATATTTCTGACAAAATTTGTTTTGTTGGGGTAGGGGGTCTCTGAGATAGGAACAACTCAATGATGTATACTACTATTAACTATAGACAAAATTTCATATTAAACAAATGAAATATTATATATAATGTATCACTATAAGTCAGTCCCACATGTTGGATTTGATCTCACAAATAACTTTTGTAAGAGATTTAATTCGATTAGAGCAGCTTCAAGTTATACTGGTATAGAAACTAAAATAATAAGCGATTGTATTAAAAAAGTTGGATATCATATATGGTTATTCGCGACTGAAAATGATATGAGAATAGCGGGTTGGGCAGATGATGTGATGACATGTATTGACAATATGGTTGACGCACTTTTTGATAACGATATTTCTAAAGCTATACAAAATTAAACATCTACTGTTGTAACCCATATTTTATGATAATCTTTTTCATATCTGCTGACTCTCATTGGCAGAATATCTGTTAACATACTGTCAATAATACGGAACTCGCGTATTAAATCGTCCATATCATATTTTATACCCCGCAAATAAGATCGTATTTGATCAATAATTTTTTATAGGTGATACTTGCTGTTTTACAAACATTTTTTTTTAGTCGCAAGACGAGGCTCAATTTTTTTACACGCTGTTGCAAGAGAAACACCGACACCAGATATTATTAACAAAAACGGATTTAATGATGTTCCACTTGAAATTATACCAGAGCTAGTCATTAACAGTGGCAAATATGATATCACTCGGAGTATTCTGTTATAGTATTTGTAACATTTTTTTACACACCAAAGTTTTTTATGATAATATTTGTAATATTGCATTAGAGCGTCCACATCTTGTTTTGGAATTTTTTCTGAATAATGATTGAAATCAACTATATGTGTTTTTTCATTTATATAATATATGTTTACAGATTTTATACAATAGGGCCAGTCCCTGGGTTTGATTTATTATAATTAACTTATCGAAGTGTTTCAGATATGAATTCCAAACACCACCAGTAATATTTTAGAAGAATTTCCGTTGATGTCAACGTAAACGTTTCTTTGGTGCTCCTATATAGCCTCACCAGTTGAGGATTAGAATATACATTTATTGGTATAGAAGATGAAGTAGCCGCAGTAATTTCAAAACCGTATATGGATAACCTGTATAACCCAGTTATTTCCGCGGTATGTTCGATAGTGTTACTACCGTTCGGTGTCCATGTTGATGATCCTGATGCTACTGTGTACACGATATTTTTAATTTGTCCGTGTGGAATTTTAGTAAGTAACTCTGTTACTAGATTCGTTTTTTCAATAATACCAGGAATTCCGCTAACAATATCCTTTAGTTTTGTGTTAATGTCAGCGAGTTTAATATCTACAACCGCTGGACTTCCAAAAAATTCATTAATAGATTTGTTTATATTTCTACTAGAATTTAAAAACGTTTGTATGTGATTATTAAAATTAGTATTTAGTGTAGTCATTTCATTATTGATTGTAGCTAACGAAATTGTCATAGGAATTTCTTTATCGTCTACATATTTCTTCGTTGCTGCGTCAAACTCTGTTTCTGGTGTTCTGAGATTATTAATACCATTATTGTTCATGTTGAGAAATGCGCGCATTATACCACCGTTGACTAACACATACTTAGATTCTTGATCATCGACGTATTTTTTTGTTGCTGCGTCTGATTCTGCACCTGGGTTTCCAAGGTCTATAATTTTTTTTCCTGACATATTGATATTACCTGTAACTGTCCCACCTATTTTATCAAGTTTATTATCATCAACATACTTTAACTGCAAATAACTTACCGCTTGAGTTTGATTTAAGTTTGCTGGTGGATACCCGGTCTCTAAATTTATAAATTTTTTTCCTGACATATCTAAGTTACCGCTTAAAGTTCCACCAGATTTATCTAACTTGCTGTCGTCGACTAATTTAAGTTGTGCATAACTAACAGCTTGTGTATTAACGACATTTATTGGCGGATAATCTGTTTCTAACTCTAGTACTCGTTGATTTGACATAAACAGGTTTCCCGTCATTGTGTCGCCGGATTTTTTTAGATAGCCTGATAAATCAACCTTGCCGTCTGTTGTACTTTCAGTTTTTGACGTTGACTCTCCTACTAATGTTCCAAATTTTGTATAATAGCTCATTATTTATTTATCGTCTGACAATTTTTATATAGCATAAAATTGTATAACAATAATGGCAAAATCATCGATATTAAATTTTGATACAGAACGTTTGGTAAAACATAAACATAACAATGAACTTCCAGATTGTCATTATCTTATTGTTGGAAGAACTGGATCGGAAAAAACAAACTTACTTATGAATTTACTTCTCGGAGATAATTTTAACTACGATCGCGTTTATATTTACACGATTAACCCGCAGCAAGATAAGTACGAGCTACTTAACAATTATAATAACAAACTTCGTGATGATCTTGAGGCTGGCGAAGATTTTTTTATTATCAAACAACCAGAAGAACTCGTTCCAGCTAATCAACTTGATTCGTCCGAACACAAGATAGTTGTTTTTGATGATATTCCGCTAAACAACGAGGAAATGAATAAAATAAGATCATATTTTTCACTGTCACGAAATAAAAAATGTAATTCTATTTATCTCGCCCAGGGTTTTTATAATGTTGACAGATTTATTAGGCGAAATACTGTTTTATATTATTTCCAGGACTAGACAATGTTGACGTTAGAAACATCGCGAACGAGCAATGTGGTGATATAACAAAAGATAAATTTATTGAATTATATCATCAAGCAACGGCAAATAAATATGACTTTTTTTTGTTTGATAAACTAACAAATGATACGAGTAAAATGTTTCGATGTTGTATTGAAAAATATCTACAGTAATTTTTATACAAAATAGTATATAATTGATGGAAAGACAAGCAAAGTACAGAAAACATATAGAAAATCTAAAAAAACTTGCACAATCTCAGGCAAAATTTAAACAGCAAGTACAGCAAGCACGACGTGGTCAAGTGGTTGCAGCAGAAACAGCAGCAGCCGTTTTCAAACCAGTTACTGAAGCTTTACTTAGAAAACAACCTGAAACTAAACCATTATCAGAAGAAGAACTTAAGCGACTACAGCAAAAAGGTTTACTCGGACTAGTTAAAGAACAATAAGAAGCAACTGCTGGAAGAATTATTACTAGATCTGATGCGGAGAAACTAAAATTAGCTGAGGCACTTGTAGCAAATATCGCTGATCCTGCTGCAAGACGGACTGAACTAAGAAGGTTGTTGAACAATCCACTAGAGCTTCAACGAAGATTAGCAGAAGCAGCAGTAGTTGGACCGATTGAAAGAAAGTTAGAAAAAAAATGAAAAAATCAGAAGAAATGTTAGAAGATATTTTTGCTGAAGAAAAAGCTAAAAGAGAAGCATGGAGAAAAGAACATGGATTGGATATACAAGAAAATGAAATATTTGACTATAATTTAGAAAATATAAATAACAAAAAAAGAGATAATGAATATGAAGATTTTAATGAAAAATATAACTTTAAGAACGTGAGAATACATGATGTTAACAAAGATAAATTTAAAGCTGACGAAGAAATTGCAAAATTAAAAGAAATAAAAAAAAGAGGGTGATGAGCATCTCAGCGAAGTAGTTTTCGAAAATAAAAATTATTATAACGACATTAAATTATATCGACATGGAATTATCGCTGATCTTTATATTGAAGTTATTAATAATATAAGAAATAACCAATACAGTAGTCATCATAGTAGTGGTTTAAGTGCCGAAGCAAAATTATTAGATAAAAGACCAGAAGAATCAGCATATACACCACCAGCTCCTATAATGACCGAAGAAGATTTACTAAGTTCAGAACGTGAATATAAAAGAAATCGTGATGAATGTAAAGACGAAACAAAAGAAGAAATAACATCAGAAGAATATTTTGACTTTATAGAAAAAAATAACATTTTTGACGTTGATAATATGTATAATTGGGAAGAAGATAAATACGAAGATCTCATTAAAAAATTAAAAAAATATCATAGAAGAAGGTAAAGGAGCTTATAAAGAAATTAGTACAGCTCCAATGAAAAATATTGAAGAACTTTTTGAAAAAGCTAGAAATGATACTATTGCTACTGTTTTTAAAACTACTGCAAAAAAAATTTAGAGATTAAAAAAATGTTAAAGAGGGACACACTTTTAAAAGTTTATTTGAACATTATGATAATGAGCGATTAAAAAAACTTTTAGAAAAAAGAGGAACTGGAGCTAGAATATTTTTATCAGTTACTGAAATGATAGGCAGATTAATGCTATTGATATCATCAAAAGAAGCTGGAAATGTTGGTGCTGAAATTGACAATGAAATTATTGACATACTTGATAATTTGAGATCAGAAAATTTATTAACATCTGACGAATACGAAACTTTACATCGCGATTTAATCGCGGCGATTTAATTTTATAAATTTGTGTAATGATTTAATATAAAAAATGTCAGCAACATTATTACTAGACTCTAGCCAATCTGATAAAGATAGCGCAAATTTTTCAGTAAAGTATATTCCACCAATAGAACTAGATCGTGAGAAACAATATGAAATTGGACTAATTTCCTGCACTTGTTGGAATGCTATGGCTAATGTAAAAACTGGAGTAAACGATGAACTTGCATTTACTGTTCCTATACGTACTCCACCATTTGTCACGTGGAAAACAATTAAAATTCCACAAGGAGCTTATAATGTCACTCATCTAAATAAAATAATAAAAGAACTTATAACAAAAAATAAAGGTATAGCTGATAATTTTGAGCTTATACCAAATTATAATACGTTACGCGCAAGAATGAAATTAAAAGATATAACAGTTAGTCTTGTATCGCAAACAAGTATCGCACCACTGATAGGATTTTATGATTATATATATCCTGCTCTTAATCGTGATAATCCCGAAACGTATGACGGTCAACTGCCAGTAAATATAACTGAAGTAAACACAATATTGGTAAATTGCTCTATCACATCTGGATCTTATTCAGCTAAAGGTAGTAAAGGACAAACGATATATAGTTTTTCACCAGATGTTCCACCGGGATCTCTTATGCAAATTAGTCCACGTCAGGTTATTTATTGTCCGTTAAACGTTGAAAATCAAATAACAGAAGTAAATATGCAGTTGACAGATCAGTCTGGAAAATCAAATAACAGAAGTAAATATGCAGTTGACAGATCAGTCTGGAAGACAGTTAGATCTTAATAATGAAGTTGTTACTTATTATTTACACCTACGAGAACAGTAAACATATTTTCTAATAAAAGATTTTTAGTAATGCGAAAGATTTGGAAGTAAAATTATGCAACCTCAGATATAATGAAACAGAGAAAAAAAAGTTTATCGAAGAAAAATAGTAGGAGGATTTTTGGGAAATATATTTGCTAAAATTATAGAAAATGCTCCAGGAATAGCTCATAAAGTTGCACCAATTGCACTTGACGCATCAAAAGCTTTTGCAACTGGAGCTGCATCTGCTGCTGGAACTGCTGTTGGGCAAAAATAACTGATAAAATAAAGGGCGATCCACAACGAGGTATACGGACAATCAAACAAGCTATTTCAGAAATCGCACCAACAAAAGAAACTCAACGAGCAATGATAACAACGACAAAAAAAAAAACTTTTTTCACCAAGAGGAGAACAAATTATACAAAAATTAATATCTAAAGTAACAACACCGAAATAATTTTGTATAACCTAATAAATAAAAAAAATGTCCGTAAAAAATTATCTCGATTTAGCAGAAACTTATGACACAGACGACACAGTAACAGAATTCAAATACGTTGAATATCTTGATGAAAATTCTAACGATCCTAATAAGGATGGCCCCAAAACATTTAATACTCGAGACGAGGACGTATTTTTACTTTCTCATAAAGCAATGTTGGAAGTTCGTGGCCAGATTATGACAGCAGCTGTTCCACCTGCCGCAATTGCAGCTAACGCAGAAGTAGCTCTTATAAATGACGGTTGGTGTTTATTTAAAAGTGCTCGATATCAGCTGGTCAATCAAACTGTCGAAGATATTTCAAATCACTTACAAGTTGCAAGTACAATCTTAAATGTTATATCGTTTTCCGACAACTATTCAAGGTCAACTGCAACTAATATGATGTGGTTTAAAGATACTGGAATTGGAAATGCGACATCTAGAGAATTTATTCCAAGAGTAGCAGTTGCAGCTGGAGTTAATGCTGATGGAAGTGCTGCAAATGTGAGAGATTTTCTTATTAATAATGCTGCTGCGCTAGGTATAGCCGCACCAGCTGCAGACGCTGGTGTAAATGCTACAAGAGTTTTACTCAATGCTGCTTGTGATAATCTTGGTATAGCACGATCAGATGCAGCAGCTGATGGAAATGCAATGTTAGCTATAGTTAACAATAATATAGTAGGTTTTAGAAGTGTACGTTACAATGAAGGTTATTTTAAGAGAAAGACACTTGCAGCACTATCACGTCAAATTACAATGATGCTGCCACTAAGTACAATATTTGGCTTTTGCAGGGACTATAATAAAGTATTTCGTGGAGTTAAACATACTCTTATTTTAGATCGATCAAATCAAAACGACTATCTGTTTAGGTCAGGTGGAGCCGATGTACAATTTGTCATAAACAAACTTGCACTATGGATGCCACGAATAACTCCGTCTATCACTAAAATGGCAGAATTAAATGATATGCTGCAAAAACACACAAACAGAATTTATTTTCAGCAACATAAAATATATCAAACAGCAGTTCCGAATACCACCGACTACACATGGCGAGTCACAACGACATCAAGTGAACAAAAACCACGGCAATTATTTGTTGTATTTCAGAGACAAGCGCGACGTGGTAACCAACAACAAAATAATGCGATATTTGATAGCGCTAATGTTAGACGAATATACGCTAGAATAAATTCAAAACAATATCCAGAACGAGCGATAGAATGCAATTTTGCAGATGATGAGAATAAAAACACTACTAGACCGTACATGTATTTGCTCGACTCAATGCAAAAATATCAAAATGCTGGAGATAGATCTCAGATATCAGTAGAGGAATTTCGTACACTTTATCCGATATTTTATTTTGATGTTAGTAAGAATAGCGAGCGAGCTGTAGACAGCACAGCTGATATTGAAATTACTTGGACACTAGGAGCAGCTCCAGCTCCAGCAGATCAGTTAAACGTGTATGCGTTAGTAATAAGCGATAGATTTGTTACAATTGACTGTTGGAGGTAAAATGTCAGTACAAGTTTAATCTGTAATCGTTATATAAGATGACAAAATATATTGTAAAAGAAATATATTTGACTGATGGTCAAGTTAAAAAATTAGCAGCTGCTGTTGCAAAGAAAAGACAAGTATCATTAAAGGTCAACCATAACGCAGCGGGTACTTTAACAAAATTAATGTTAACCGAAAAACAAGTAAATAAATACGATCGCAAAAAAGCCTTTTGTTTTAAATTTAAGTGCTGCACAAATAACTGCAATGGCAAAACATGGCGGTTTCTTCGGTCCAGCATTATCTGTAATAGCCAGAACGTTAATACCTAAAGTTTTGCCAGTGTTAGGTACATTAGGATTAGCAGCAGCGTCTGGAGCAGTATCTGGCGCAACGAAAAAGACAGTTGAAGGTAGCGGTAAAAAGAAAATTTTCGCATGAATATCGATGGTAACAATTTTATGTGATGGATAAATATAATACCTAAAAGAAAGACAACGACAACAAAAAAAAACAACGACGAAAAAAAGACAACGACGAAAAAAAGACACGACCAAGGCGAAAAGGGGATTTATTCTAATAGCCCCGTTACTACCAGGATTGGCGGGAAGTCTATTGCCAAATCTGTTAGGAGTAGGACGAGGAATAATGTTGCCAGGAACAAGGAGATAAAGTTTGCGTTAAGTAATTTTGATATACTTGATAAACTAAAAAAAGTAAAATATTTCAGTGGAGTTTATTCTAAAGATGAACTTAAGGCAATTCCACCAACGCCGGGTTCGTGTGTTATGAATATACAAGATTTTAATGACGGATCTGGCACGCATTGGGTAGCTGTTTTTGATAACAATTATTTTGACTCGTTCGGAATTCCACCAAGTGACGCAGTAACAAAATATATGAGTAGAATACAAGATACGAAGTCTCTTGCGGAAATAATAAATTATTCGTCTAATCAAATTCAACCAGTTGGAACTTCCGCTTGTGGATATTATTGCGTAATGTTCAGTGAACAGATGACCGAAAATCCAGATTTTTTAAAGTTTATTTTGCAATTTGACAAACAACGTTCTCACGCTAATGATGAGATTGCATTAAATTTTATCTAAACTTAGATATACAATGTCAACATATTGTCTTAAGAGTAAAACTAAAACAGAAAATAAAGATGAAAAAACAGAAGAAAAAAAAATAATAGAATAATGTTGAAAAGTATTTGTGCAATCTGTGGAAGAAAAATAATTATGTTTTTACCAAAAACAAAGTTGTCCGGAGCGGGTTATCCAGAAATTATTTTAGTAGACGACTAAATAAATAATGACATGCGACTGTGATTGCGATAGAGATTTATGTCTCGAGCAAAATAAAATTGTTACATATTGTCAGAAATGCAAAAACAGAGAAATAATTGGAACAGGTATAGATATACATAAATTTATTGAAAAATTGCCGAAACCAAAAGGCGGTTGGACATTGCCAGGCCATAAATACACTGGACCTTATAATCCTCTTGATAAACAACTTGACGAAAACGATAATCCGCTGCCAGAACAAGAGCCTTACAATCAAGTTGACGCAATAGCAATGCGCCATGATATCTGCTACAGAGATATTGATCTTCCAGACAGCGAACAAAATAAACATAGCTGCGATAAAGTAATGTTAGACGAACTTCGTGATATGAAACCTGTAAATATGCGAGAACGTGTTGACCGAAGGCTGGTCCAGGGTGTTATTGGAGCAAAATATAAACTTGGTCTCGGTAGAGAATTATATGATGATCTTGCAGCTGAGCTACACAGACCTAAACAAAAAACGTTTCCGCGAAGTAAAGTTGTCGCAAATGCCGTTGATGACATCTGGGCGATAGACTTAGTTGATGTTTCAAATCTAGCCCAATATAATGATAACAAGAGATATCTTTTTAATGTTGTAGATGTTTTTAGCAAATACGCGTTTAGTATACCCGTTTCGGATAAAACAGGGACATCGATGACTGATGCGCTAAAACAAATTATTGTTAACACAGAAAGAAAACCAAATAGAATCTGGACTGATCATGGAGCAGAATTTTTTAATAAAAAATTTGAACAGTTTTTAGAGCAAAATAACATTAAAAAATATATCACAGGAAATGAGGGAAAAAGCGTCATCGTCGAGCGATTTAATCGCACGCTGAACGAAAAAATCCACAAATATTTGACAGCTAAAAATACGAGTAAATATATTGACAATTTACAAAACATTGTTGACGAGTATAATAACATGAAACACAGATCCATTTCGCTAGGCAAAAGTAAAATGTCGCCAAACGACGCGATTGCAAATCCAATATTAGCAAACGAAAACATGTACCGACGACACAAATTTAAAGTTGGTGATAAAGTTAGAATTTCTTTGACGAAAAAAAACATTTGAGAAAGGTATACTCATAACTGGAGCAAAGAAGTATTTGTTGTTGATAAAGTACTTTTAACAATACCAGTTACATACTCGTTAAAAGATTTATTAGGTGAGCCTATAACTGGCAGTTTTTATGAGCAAGAAATTCAGAAAACAGAACAAGATATATTTCTTATTGAAAAAGTTATTAAAAAGCGCGGCAACAAAAAGTTTAGTCAAATGGCGAGGGTATGGCGATAAATTTAATAGTTGGGTACCAACTAGGTCGATCGAATAATATTATTATAAATTTCTTCGTATTTTATTAATACTGATTTACATTTTCCTGGTTTACATAAAGAAATTAAATGTAATTTTCTTGCACCGTCCATTGGCATTAAATTAAATATTTTAACAAAAATAAAATCGTATTTTATATTTCTTTGTTGTCCAGCTATTTTTACGTTTAAAAAGGGCTTTATAAGCTGCCAAAATATTTGATGCTCGGCAACAGTAAAATTAAATTTTATCATTTTTTTAGCAATATGGTACTTAACATCATATCGCCCAGTTGTTGGTCTGCTTAAATATTTTTTACTAACAACAACATCATCTTCGTCGTCGTCGTAGTTATGCAAAATATCTTTTTCAGTATAATCAGCAAATCTGTCATTAGTAATATTTTCTGATGTAAAATTTGAAACTGAAACAAAATCTTCCGAATTTAGTTTAGCCAGTCTCTCAATTAAGTTCATTATTATAATAATCTTTTGTCTAAGTAATAAATAAAAAGATGTTCGGAGAAATAAAATATCATCAAAAAATTAATATATTAAATCACAAAGAATTAGCTGAGGCAATTCGAAATTGTTTCTTGGGACATAATTTTTATTTTGTTGATGTTATGATAACATTAGGCGAATCTGACAGATTTTTATTAACAGCAGCAGACAAAATAAAACTTGATACAAATAAAATGATGACGTTACGATTTAATCGTGATGATGTCATGAAATTTAGTCATAACTGTCTTACTCAAAATGATGTAGAAAATATCATTAGTTATCGTATCTAAAGATAAATCTATCAAATGTCAACATTGACGTTGCTGATTTTCCTTCACCATCAGCTACTCCCTTTACTACACTTGGATTAATTTCATGATATTTTGCAGCAGCTGTTACTGATTTAAATTTTATTTCTTCATAAGTTTCAAGATTTATTGAAATTATTTGTTTAGCCGGATTTTTAAAATTATTACCACCACCAATTCCTCTTCTAGTATTTTCTTTTTGCGTAACCACATCTAAATTTTCCAAACGAGTATCTGTTTTAATACCATTTTTATGAACAACAACTAGACCATTAGGTATTAGTCCGTTAAAAGTTTCAAAGACAAAACGATGTGACATATAATTAACTTGGTTAGTTTTTATACCACGTACTACTACTCGTAAATAACCAGCATCATGTAAATTTCCAATAATTTTTTTTGTTCTTATACATCTAATAATTCCTTTGTCATTTGCCTCATATAAATCAGATACTGGATGAGGTTGTAATTCATTTGGTAATGATAAATTTTCAATATTATCATCTGCAACTGCGCCATTTGCTCTGTATACTCGTTGTCCTTCTGGAATATCGCCGCAAAACAAAGTATAAATAAAATCTTTTCTAAACATTTTAGTCCTTTCCGTATCATCGCCTTTTACTGAATTAGCATACCAGCTGGTGTTGATGTACCAATAATTTTTTAGATTTTATATTAATAACACAACCTAACATATTTGCAGCGTATAAGTTGTATTTCGGATGTACATGATAAAATTCTTGCTCTTCCGCCGTCAGTGGTATATATCTCAAAATTTCTGTCATTATATTATAAGGTTTTTTATATCTCTAATAAGGAATTTTAAAATATTCAATTAAATATAAAATATTATTATATATATAATATTAAAATTGCGAGATATTGCTAAAAAGAACATTATCAAATCAGAAAAAATTGCTTCAGCATTTTCTGGTTACGATAACAGTTACAAACTTGATGATCAAAAAATTTTAGCAAATTTTAGCTCCACAAATTTATTTCATCTTTTACAACCTGTTATTGCTCAAGAACTTGCGGCTCATAAAAGTATCAAACTTATAGTCCAATATCATACGATTTTATCAAAGTTACACGCAGTTGAAGATATACTTGATATAATTTTTGAAACAAAAAGTTTTGACAGCGAAATTTCAGAACCATATTTAACAGCAAAATCGAGAAAAATATTGACTGGAACAAACATTGCCATGGTCACCGATGAAATACATCAAGAAATAAACAAAAAATTAGAAGAATTTACTTCATCAGGATTAGGTTGGAAATTTGAAATGATAAAAGAAGTTTTATTTCACACAGCAAAATATAACGTACTTCACGGCAGCGGCGCTAATAGCGCTGGCTACGTCGATCTCCCTAAAAAAATTAAAAACAAAAAATGCTGTATTAATCTCAAAAACGATGATGACAAATGTTTTCAATGGTCTATTCTTTCTACGATGTTTCCAAAAGAAAAAAATGTTGATCGCGTTAACAAGTATTTTCCGTACAAGGACGAACTAAATTTTTTAGGAATAACTTTTCTAGTAGCAGAAAATTATATACCAAAGTTTGAAAAACAAAACAGTATCTCAGTAAATGTTTTCGGACTAGATGAGCGAGAAAACGTTTACCCGAGATATATCTCAGAAAATGCAGCACAAAATACAATAAATTTATTATTTTATCGAGGACATTATTGTTGGATAAAAAACTTTAACGGACTAGTTGGCAAACAGTACAGTAAAAATAAAAATAAAACATATTTCTGCTATAGATGTTTGCACGAATTTTCTAGCAATGAAAATCTGCAGAAGCATCTCAAATACTGTGTCAATGTTCAAAGAATAAGTATGTCTAGCGAAAAAGAAAAAATATTAAAATTTAAAAATTATAATCATAAACTAAATATTCCTTTTGTTATTTACGCTGATTTCGAGTGTCTACCCGTTCCTGTGGTTGGAGCAGAAAATAATCCGAATAAATCCAGTACTAGAAAAATACAACAGCATATTCCTTGCGGAGTAGCTTATAAAGTAGTTTGTTGCGCTAACGATAAATTTTCAACTCCGATAAAGTTGTATAGAGGTGAAAATCCTGCCGTATAGCTATTAAAAAATTTAATAGACGAAGTTAATAAAATTTCTAACAGATTACTTAAAACAGCTCCGATGAAAATAACGTCTGAACAGCAACTCGACTTTGATAAAGCAGTTGATTGTCATATTTGTGAAAAGTTGTTGGTGGATTTTAACGGAGCCCGTGATAAGGTGCGAGATCATTGTCATTTGACTGGCCAATATCGTGGGGCAGCTCATAATAGTTGTAATTTAAAATTTCATGCTCCAGATTTTATTCCTGTAGTTTTACATAACTTTCGTGGCTATGATAGTCATATCATTGTAGAAGCTTTTGGTGATGAAAATATTAAAGCCAAACTAAAATTAAATAACATAATAAAATGTATTCCAAATAATTTTGAAAAGTATATGTCGGTGACGCTCGGTAAATTACGTTTTATTGACAGTCTGCAATTTATGGCAGCATCATTAGATGAGCTTGTTAAAGGTTGCAGTAGTTTCGCTAACCTAAAAAGTTGCTTCGGTGAAAACTATATCAATCTGACAAATAAAAAGGTATATTTCCTTACGAGTATCTCGACGATTGGAGCAGATTTAATGAAACTTCTGTGCCTGGCAAAGATAAATTTTACTTGCAACTCAAAAACGAAAATATCACAGATGACGAATATAAATATGCGCAAGATATTTGGAATAAATTTAATTGTAAAACATTTGGTGATTATCATGATCTATATTTGAAAACAGATGTTTTATTGCTAGCAGATGTTTTTGAGAGTTTTCGTCAAGTAAGCTACAGCAATTATGGATTAGACCCCTGTTGGTATTATTCCTCCCCAGGATTATCTTGGGACGCTCTACTAAAAACAAGCAAAATAGAACTAGATCTCTTAACAGATGTCGATATGTTTAACTTTATTGAAAAAGGTATCAGAGGCGGAATTAGCGTTATAACAAAAAAATATGCAGCTGCTAATAACAAGTACTTAAAAAATTATGATAAAAATCTCCCGTCGAGTTACCTTATTTATCTGGACGCCAATAATTTGTATGGTTATGCAATGTCAGAACCAATGCCACATAGTGGATTTCATTGGATAACTACAGATCAATTTCTTAAAGAAACTGAAAAAGATTTACCTAGAAAAATTAATATCGATTTTTCCGATATTTCATATTTTGTTGAAGTTGATCTAGATTATCTAAGTTCGCTACATGATCTACATAATGATTATCCGTTTTGCGCAGAGTAAATGATGATTAATTATAGTTTATTATCGCCTGAACAACGAGCAACGACAACAGCAAAAAATTCGATTGTTTTTATAAGTTAGTTCCAAATTTGTTAGGTAAAAGAAATTATGTTATGCATTACAAAAATTTAAAACAAGCAGTAGATGCTGGACTAATTCTGAGAAAGGTCCATCGCGTGCTAGAGTTTAATCAGTCGAAGTGGATGGCAAATTATATTGATCTAAATACGAAACGTCGTGCTGTGGCTAAAACCGAATTGGAGAAAAACTTTTTCAAGTTGATGAACAACTCGGTGTTCGGCAAGACGATGGAAAATATTCGCAAGAGAGTCTCGATAGAAATTGTTAATGATATAAATCGCAGAAATAAATTAGTTAATGATGATGGATTTGTTAGTATGAAAATATTTAATGAAGATCTTGTTGCAATACAACGACGAAAGACAAATTTAAAGTTAAATAAACCTATTTATGTTGGTGCAGCTGTACTTGATATATCGAAGTGGCTAATGTACGATTTTCACTATAATTTTACCAAAAAGCAGTGGCTAGATTCGGAGTTGCTATTTACTGATACAAATTCGCTAGTTTATAATATAAAATGTGAAGATGTTTATGAAGATATTTACAATAATAAAAATCTGTTCGATTTATCAGATTATCCAGCATGTAGTGGATTTCAAGATAATTCGAATAAAAAAGTTATTGGTAAAATGAAAGATGAGTTTATGTTTGTGCCAGTTAGGGAATTTGTTGGACTAAAGAACAAATGTATGCTGTCATGTTAGATGACAATAAACTTACAAAAAAAGCAAAAGGTATTCCTCAAGGATATGTAAAAAAAGATGATGAATTTTGACGATTTTAAAGCAGCGCTAAACAATAGCATCAGTTTTATCAAAACAAATGTTATCAGAACAAATCATCATAAACTTGAAACTGATACTATCATAAAACGGGGACTAGGTAATTTTGATGATAAAAGATATTGCAGTGACGGAATTAACACACTAGCGCTTATACATTATACAAGTAATTTTGTCTAAACATTAGAAATAATGTTTGAAAATTTAACATTAGCAGATGGAGTTAATAGCAAATAAAAAAATAATGGTTAATAACCAGCAATTATCATTTGAATTTAACGATGAAATTTCAGGTATTTGTTTTAGTAAATTTGACAGAATCAAACTCTCCCTTATCAAATCAGATGACAGCAAATACTTTAGTTATCTCGAAAGTTTACGAGACGAGCTTTCATTAAAATATGACAATTTGCATAATCCGATCAGTCAATACCAGTATACAAAAATTAATATAGACCTAGATAGGTCGAAGGTTTTTGCAAATGGTAGTAAGTATCTTCTCAGCAAGATAGCGATGAAAGAACTATTTGAATGTCGTCGTAAAGTATCTGGTAGAATTAAATATATAATAAAGTCCGGTGGCCGATGCTAACGCGTTGGATTTTCATGCTCGAGGTCCGTGGTTCGATTCTCGTGACCGACAAATTGTCGGGCGAAAGGCGATATTATGTCAAAATTTAATATTTAATGGGGCGTAGCCCGTCTATGTTTCAATAGAAAATTTGTACACTCTCACACCATGCCATTTGGTGGGTGCAATTTTGCACTCCCTGGGTGATTATGATGGGGGAGTGTGCAAATTTCTGTTGAACGTAGAGAAGGCTCGTTTGTATGTGCTGTCACTGTAAATATATGTAAATATGTAAATATATGTAAATATGTAAATATATGTAAACACGTTACTGTAAATATGTAAATACTGTTACTGTAAATATGTTAATACGTTACTGTAAATACTGTTACTGTAAATATGTTAATACGTTACTGCAAATACTGTTACTGTAAATATGCTTGCTGTAAATACGCTACTGTAATTAAGATTCTGTGTTTTGTGCTGTCCTTAATTAAGATATAATCATATGTATATAATCATAATCATATGTATATAATCATATGTATATAATCATAATCATATGTACATAATCATCTTGAAACAGTCCTCAGAGGGGACTATTATTTTTATTTTAAACAAATATTTACAGCTTTAGTAATATCATTATGAAATAAAATATCAACCATATTGTCAATAAATGTCATCACATCATCTGCCCAACCCGCTATTCTCATATCATTTTCAGTCGCGAATAACCATATTGACCCATATTTTGGTGATATATGATATCCAACTTTTTTAATACAATCGCTTATTATTTTAGTTTCTATACCAGTATAACTTGAAGCTGCTCTAATCGAATTAAATCTCTTACAAAAGTTATTTGTGAGATCAAATCCAACATGTCGGATTGACTTATAGTGATACATTATATATAATATTTTATTTGTTTAATATGAAATTTGTCTATAGGTAATAGTAGTATACATATTTGAGTTGTTCCTATCTCAGAGACCCCTACCCCAACAAAACAAATTTTGTCAGAAATATGTTAGAAAAGTCTTATCATATGAAAGTCATCATTTTGAGCTAAAAAAAAAAAAAGCTGCTGACAAAAATGTTAACGTATAACGTTTTGGGGGTAGGGGTGTCTCTGAGAGAGGAACCTCAAATTATGTATACTACTACGGTAAGTACAAATTAGATTACTGTAAAGGACAGGTGGGTCCTAAACCCTCAACAAGTTGTGAAGGAATTCACAATTCAAATCATACCTATTCAATATGGAGATGGACAGTTATGTGGAAATGACATTTAATTAAACACTAAATTTAACTATTCAAGAGAATTACATTATGAACATGTTTAGTATTTTTAGTGTCATTTACATGTGTATTATTCATAAAAATACGCCACGTCATCAAATAATCAAATGAGTCATTAGCAAACAGACCATGCAAACAAACCATTATAATTTTTACAATCTTCCTGAATATTAGTCAACCCCATGGAGGGGAGGGCGGGTAGAGAACATCATTCTGATGCAATTTGTGCGATATTTGATGAATGCCAATCATACCTGGTCTACATGTCACACTTACCAACAGTTTGTTGTCGTTCGTTGTTCACACCAATAAATTTTACACTGGAATGATTTAAGCGAATGGAAATGGCTTGGATTCTAAGCTTAGATATGAGAAGTTTAAGGCCACCATGCTGAGGTGATTTGTGAATGTTTACGCGTTTACCCATTACCACCCCTACATGGCCCTGATACATCCTTCTGTGACCAAAAGAAAATAAAATTAGAATAATCTTTTTGAAATTTATAAGACATTGCATTTTGTGCTGTCTTGTTAGAACAACAATAACAATTCGTTTCTTTTTTGTGTGAAATTTCTTTGTGTCTTTACTATCTTTACTGATATAATTACACAATTTTAAAGCCATCTCTGCATCCTCTGTTCTCAGGGTGATTGTCGAAAGGTCAGATCGTTAAAGTTGCGGGATACTATATCTTCGACATCCCTTCATCATACACAAACAGCTTTTGTTCGTAGGTCGTCCGTGATGCATCATGTGGTGTTGCAAAGAGTGGCAATCGGCTTGATGTTACCGAAAGAGTTGACGACAGGATTGTTTCTGACTCTGTTCAAACGCATCTCGCTATTTTCAATGATATTTAAGTGGAAGATGAAGAAGTAATTAATTTTATTTACCCACAAAGGACATTTTGCAATTCCGGTATCTAATAGGAGAGATTTGATTCGGTTCGGAGAAATGAAATACACTATTGACAAAAGATATTTACCCAACTGGATGACAGAAATGTTTCTTCTGAATGGACGGGCTTGTGGATGTGCCCGATCCCCATCTCCACCGATATCTCTAAATTGCAAAATATGAATGGAAAACATTTACAACGAACATTTTATTTGCCTCAGTTACAACACGTAAGCAAGACAATGGACAACTTCTACGATAACGAAAGTTTTCGTGACCAAAGAACATGCAAAGTTGGAAAATGTGGCGTTAAAGAAGAGCAGTTTTGTTGGAAAGTTTGTGTACCAAGTTTCGAATCTTGGTTTGTAGTCATAGAATGTGTGAACATACTGTTAAATTCCTTGTCACCGTCATCAATACCATTACTGTAGGAGCCACATAAATAAAAGTAACATCGGCGGGAGTGGTGTAGAAAACATGTCATCAACAATCAATTTTTTTCAATGGTGTGGATGTATGTCCCGAGACTGAATAGAAATAGCACCGTGTTGCATTTGATGACTCGTGGAAATCTTTTGTAAAGTTGTAAACGACCTCACTTAGACTCTGACAAGAAGCACATCCAAGTACCCCATACAACAAATTGAAGTCAAAACTTTCCCCGTTACTTCTGGACGCTGACCATGTCTTCCAGGTCCAAATGACTAAACGTTTATTCATTGGCATCGTAAGCAATTCTGATCTCAACGTAACTATTGGTAAGAACCCTTTCCAGTCACAACATGTCAACGTTTCCAAGACAGAAGTCATCCGAGAGGTCCAGGCTTTGTGCTCCAGACGTTTTGAAACTATATTTGCAAGAAGAATTATCTGAGATCTTACTTGACTCTCTTTAAAGCCACATAACAATTGGGGGCCAACGGTTCCCGCGATGATGCAGGAGGATGTTGTTTGTGGGGATTTAATTTATCCCAGAATCAAGGCATGGGACATTTCCACCCTTTGAAACCAGGTAACATCCGTGTTTAACTTTGTTTGTAACAGCCCTCGAAGACACAGTAAACTTAATTTTTGGATGGAGAATTCGACAATACCTTTGAAGTCAACAGTCTGAGAGAATTGATCCTAGGCTATTAAACGACATGGAACACGAAACCATGGACATAGATGATGATAATAATGGTCAAACACGGGATCTGCGGCAGTCACAGAAACAACCACAGCGATGGTAATGGTGGAAAAGAATAAATGAACAGTGTCACAATGGCCAGAATAAGAAAAATACTTGGTCTCCTGTTTTGCTCGCCACCTCGCTGAAAGAATCACGCCACTGACCAGAGCAAATTGTTATGATTGTCAAATCGATCATCCTAGTCAAGTGCAACACAATAAATAATTAATGATGGATGAAGAAGAAAAGTTGGTCGATTATCTAGAAGAATCATGGATATTTATCCCAGAAGAAAAAATCTTTAAAGAGTGGTGTAAAAACTTGAAAGACCATTCGAAATCTCCACCGCCCATTGGATACGAAACGCATTGAATCTCTCTTGCACCAGAATACCGAAACTTTACGTTCGTCGACTTACTTGACAGACTTCTTTAAAGAAAAATTCGAGTGTGAAATCGCTGCTTAGCATTATCTGTGAAAAGAATGAGTACCTTTGACCTTTATTACACTCTAACCCACGGCTCCCTGGAATCCACTGGTTTGTGATAGAGAGAAATTTCCTCATCAAAAACCTAAAGACGTTCCAGCTTATGTCATCACCTCGGATGACACTCATTGACCTGAAACCCGTTGGTGGGTAATTTAATTTCACAATGATCACTTTGTTGAATATTTTGATTCTTATTTATTACCTCCTGTGAAAGACGATGTCGTTGGCTATGAGAAGAAATGCTGTATTCTCTCAATTACATTATATGGGATTGCAACGATCAGATTCGATGATATGTAGACAATATTGTGTGTATTTTTTTCATCAGCGATGTTATGAATTCCCACAAGAACATTTATTATTTTTTATGGACTTGATTTCTCTAGAAACGATGCACAAATAAACATGTGGTTTAGTGACATATATGGATATCTGTTCGCTTTAGCACAGTGTCCAGCCATGAAAAAATTACACTGTTCTAGGTCACTGGAAATCACATCTTATTACCCAACGTTGTCATCTTTGTAAATAAGTTCATATTTAACTTGTTAGCATTTGTATATCCCACTTTGAAATTATATTTGTTTATAAAGAATAGGTGCTACCCTAAACCTCCATCTTCATTTTCTTTGTTTTGAGCCTGATTGATTTAGCAGGGTTTGTTGTTTTTTAAAGATGCTGCTTTTGAGACAACAAATGAGTTCTTTTTCTATGATTTGATTTTTTGAAAATAAATTATTTCACTTGTTCTTTCAGTCTTTCTTTTGATCTCTTCTTTGCCCTTTTGTACACTTTACTGACTAAAACGCTTAGGCCTTGAGTTAACCTTTCAAGAAACTAATAATTGAAATACTATTAAGAGCTTTTGATTAAAATGTCGTACTTTTGAATCTGATAGTGGAAGTAAAAGTATGTTATGTTGTTCTAAATTTTCTTGAAGTTAAATTCCTTGCACGTTACTTATGAAAATAATCCCAAAGCGCTACCGTGCGACTTTCACTGATATAAGCCAAGAGTTTTGTTCTTTCAAGCAATGTGATGAATCGCAGAAAATTGTATATTGTTGGCTGTTTCCAAATTTTTGTTACTATGGGATTTTATGATAAATCATTAATGGGTCTGTCTGATAACATCATTCTGTTAGGAGGGATTGTAAGATAATTTTTCAATTGGTCTATCTGGTATTAGAATGGTGTTAGGGATTGGTTGTACGATAATTCTTTTTGTAGGTCTGTCTGTCAACAGAATTATGTTAATAAGTAACTGTAACACCATCTCTTCTCCCTTGTTTGGCTTATAGCAGATTTCTGTTATGAAGTGCCTGTGTGATAATTTTTTCATTTTGCATGGTTCTGTTTGCTAACAGAATTTTATTAGGAAGAGACTGAGAGAATATCTATTCTTTCCACTTACACAGTAAATTCTGCTTAAATATTTATGTAAGTCCTTTTCTGTAGTGAAGCGATTGTCAGCTGACAGAATTATGTTAAGCCCCTAATGTAACCAAAAATTAGGATTTAAAAGCTTACTGCCTTGTTTATAATAGAAAAAAAAAATTGTGAAAATTTCAAAGACTGTGACTTATTCATTAACGTGCAGTAGATACTGGCACTTTAGGAGTATAATGGTAAATATTTTCCTGAAAATAACAGTATGGAAACTGTCAAATGCACATGGAAACTGAACACCTAGACTGACGAATTTACGTGTGCAAGACTGCTATACAGATTTACGTACTTGAAGTCTTTCTTTCTGTGCTGAAATGTTAGTCACATAATTTTCACCCCTGAGACAGAGAATAAAAATAGACCTTTATTAATGTACATTTGCGTCTTTCTAGTACATCATGCATTTAGAAAATTGCAGTGCTTAGACTCACTTTCCAACAGTTATTATTGTTGTGGTCTTAACGCAATTTTTAAGCACATGATAGCCTATATATGGCGACCAGTATAACTGGTGGAAAAAGAACCTTAGAAAACCCCGGGAAGAGCCACCGATCCACAGGAAGCTACTGGCAAGCTTTCTCACATACCCACATAGACCGAGCCTGAGCTCGAGGTGAGATGGCATTGATTAGTAAGAGCGAGTACTTTAGACCACTCGGCCACACGGGGCCCTTATTTTTCAACAGCAAAAGTTTGTTGTGTTTGTGTTTCTTTGCTTGTTGATTGTTTTGCAAATACGCGAGTGTTCTATGGTTTGTCTTCTTCGCTTAGATTTTGCAACATTTTGACTACTTTTCCCGTGGTCTTAACTTTCACTGCCATCCATCCATACAGTTATTTAAAATATCATTGAGGACATCTGAAATGCATTTTACTCTTACTTTATAAAATATTCTCCCCAAACTACTAGATCATACTCTTGACGGCGCATTTGTTTGCCACATACCAGGAACCATTATTCGTTATGTCTTTGGAACAATACCGCTACGGTGGCCTAAGTGTTAGAGCGTCCACCTCGGATGCGGGGAGTCGCGAATTCGAACCCCGGCCGGATCATACCAAAGACTTATAAAAATGCTACTTACAGCTGCCTCGCTTGTCGCTCAGCATTAAGAGGTTAGTGTTATCACTGGTCGGCATGGTGTCAGGATAATGTGACTGGGTGGAACATCATGCTACGCGTCTGCGGCATGATGCCCCAGTGCTAGTCATCACTATAAACTGCCCCACTGCAGACATCGTATCGATATGACTGAAAAATTGTTAAAGCTGCGTTAAAAATC